>JAOTON010000343.1:0-275414 GCA_034440635.1 Lepas anatifera
AATTTCATATACCCAATTGTATTCGCCCTGGCACGGCTGTAAGCAGTCTTCTCACTTACTAACGTTTAGTCCTTCTTGATAACTTTCCCCCATTTTGAACTGCTGTAACCGCCCCTGATGAATACAAATAGTGACAATTGTGAATGCACTATCATCTCACATAAAAAATGATATAATAAAACCATATAACTGGTATCAGGATCAGCAGAGACGGCTTCCTTTTTACAAAGAACCCATCGCATATGATAATACTTGGTTTGTGGATAGAATCCTCCCCAAAAACCCAGCCATAGCTCCGCCCCCTGGTAAATATATAATCTTGAAAATTTCAGAAAACCTGCCTGTACTAGTTTTAGGAAAAGTCAGGAAGTTTCAAAGTTTTATCACAAGCCGTTTCAGAGATATTCTCGAAGAAAACCTGAAGGGGGGCAATATTAGCCCCCCTGCCGGAAATAGGGTTAATATTCACATATTTCAAAACGATCGGTGCCCCGTTCTGATTGTATATAAAAAATCCATTCTAGTGACCATCAAACATATATTGAAAATCGGAAAACTTTATGAAATAACAACGTGAACACACTGAACTTCCCTGCGCTATCGCCAGCAGGGGCTAGGCAACACCGAACACTTGCCCTCATCCTGGAGCTCCTCCCATTATGAAATAACCCTTTATGAAAGACCCTTTATGAAGTAACAGCGTGAACACACTGAACTTCCCTGCGCTATCAGACAGCAGGGGCTAGGCAACACCGAACACTTGCTTCATCCTGGAACTCCTCCCTTTATGAAAGACCCTTTATGAAATAACAGCGTGAACACACTGAACTTCCCCTGCGCTATCGCCAGCAGGGGCTAGGCAACACCGAGCACTTGCTTCATGCTGGAGCTCCTCCCTTTATGAAATAACCCTTTATGAAAGAAAATGCTGAACTCTGTGCTATCGCCAACTGTGGCTAGCAACACCGAACACTCGCCTCATCCTGGAGCTCCTCAGACGACACCCATCCGCTGAGCGAGTCTCCAGGATGAGGCGGGCACACGAGATCCGTCGTCAACCTTGAGGATAAACCTCTGCATGAACACCGCGAATGGTTTGCGTGGGTCACCCTTCAGTGGCTGGGCGAAGACAGTGAAGCCAACCACCCACAGAAGGATCCCTTCCTCCAGGCTTTCCACCTGCCCAATCTCTATGTCCTCAACCTGTACGGAGAAGTGATCCTCTTTTCCCAGCACCCGTGGGCAGACGGCTTCCGCAGACGCGATTGCCGATATGTCTGTGCCCAGTTGGTCAGACAGAGCCTCTATGGCCTTCGATCCTAAAAAAAACAAGTTTTAACCCATTGCTCATCATGTTTGGGGTTTAACACGCGCAGTGGAGAGGGGTCTGGCACTAACGCGCAGTGGAAGGGAGGTCTTGAAGTGCCCCCTTCAGATCTCGACACCAAGAGAGCTAAAAAAACACTGTTTAGAGAGTTGGTGGGGGCGGTGGTTATCTACATTATGCGCAACTTTCATTGACCTAGGTCAATGAAAATTCTTGAATTAGAAAGTTCGGTCATTTTTTATCTTCAAGGTCAAACGAGGTCATGAAGGTCAAATCTGGGCCGTGCTGGGGACCTGTCGAGAATGGCCGTGAAAACGGAAAAAGTCGGGACCGCGCTGCTAATGGACTAAGGTCACTAAGGGAAGGTCCCAAAGAATGTTCTCGAAGTTTTTGGGTCAAGGTCATTCAAGGTTATTGGCCTATGACGTCACAATGTGATATTTCCAATAATGTACATTATGGCCTGTATTGTAGCACACTCTGGGCCGGTAATGAAGGTTTAACCTTGATCTATGACCTTTAACCTTGACATGTTCTTGACCTGGACCTCGGATGACCTTAAATATGACATCATATCATTATATACGTCATTTCCAGTGACGTCATCAGACCGAAATCACTTAGGTCAAATATCTTGAATGGTTTTGACCTGTGACCTTGACCTTCATGTGATGTGACCTAGTCAGACCATTACATCATATGGCCATATGACGTCATCAATCGGTATACTGTCCAGGCAGTGCAGCGCCATCCGGCGAAATTGGCAATCTCAAAATAAGTATTTAAAGTATAAATTCAAAATAAGCTTTTAAAGTATTACTTTAAAAGCAAGTAAGTAGAAAAATCGGCCAATTTTCAGGTACGAACTAATAGATACGAAAAAAATCGGCCAATTTTCAATTTTAGGTACCAACTACTGCGTAGAAATAACTCACGTACGCAAATTTGATATTCTCATCTCCTTCCGTGCGTGGCAATGGTTTGCCTAAGTCATACGCAGACCTTGCACAGGGAGGCTGACAATTTCTGCCGTACGCCAAAGATAAAAATGTAGTTTTTGTGTACGCCCAGAGCTGAAAATACCGACCCCGTCCACATCCCACGCATGCGTGGTTACGGCAGAGCTCAGAATCGCAAATTTGCGCACCTGCACAATTCTTACGACCGATGGAGGTGAGAATACAGCCCCAGGTATGGAGGTACTCGCTTCCATTACCGACAATCCACCACAGGGCACTCATGGGACTCTCTCATAGGACAATCCACCCATTAGGCATTGGGCACCCATAGGTATATCCAATGTTCGATTGAAATCACCCTATCGATGTACATGTCTCGTAAAATATGAAAATTATCCCCCAGTTTTTCTCCTGGATCCGCCCTTGGTGACAACTGTAGATTTGCATCCATGTAAGTGTAATATAATATACAAAATCCATCATACAGCTTTATTATTTCTGTACCTCAGTCAAGCATTTCAACAGAATAATGCGGTTACGAGTTATTATCGTGCCAACTGCCCCACCCAAACCTCGCTCAGCCACCGCCACTGATCCCAAAAACGAAACTAAGCACAAAAATCTATCTACAACCATATATCAAGAGCTTTCGCTTTGCTAAAAAAATTACTTCTGATCAAAGAGCATTATACAATGATATGTAATGCCCCCAATTATATATCCCTGGAGCCGCCCTTGGAACACAAAACCACAAAGTAGGCACGGATATGAGCACATTGATAAAGTAACGAAGCAATCATTGCATTGCGCTAAAAAAACAAGTGATTTTGTTCCAGAAATAGAGCAAGACGCAGTTGAGCCAGTTCTTCTCATAGCCGGTTAACACATAAGTGTCGCCACCGGCAAAAAAGTATGGGGGCCAGCCAAACTTCAACCTGATACTGAAAAAAACTTTCAACATCAGGACCAAAAACTGCTCGAATTTGGGCTCCTCGTTGCCTTCCGCAGCGGCTGGATATAAGAATGTCCGGCTTTCTCTCATTTTCACTTAGATCAGGAAATTTTTGGCCAAAAGTGGGGAGCCAGGCCCCCTGACCCCCTTTCCGAAGCGTATGGGTTAACATGCCCCTAAAACATGTCCCTGGAGTCGCCCATGGACCACTTAGAACTTTCTTTTAAGTTTTGCTTGATGCCAAATCGATAGTTAGGAAAAGTCACAAAGTACGAGAGGGATACCTACCTATTCAGGTTTAGCCACGCCAACAGAAAAACCGTCCGGGGGCCTCTGGAGCCCCCTACACTAATAGGGTTAAAAGCACCCATTTTAGCCATTTTGTTGAAAAATAATGTTTTCACGACTTTCCTGGGTTGCCACCCCCCCAAACGGCACTCCTGTGTCCGCCAGTGAAAGCACTTAATGAACGTACGTATGCACTACTTTATAGCGCACATGCTCTGGCCGTAATGGGTGGCGGCAGCCGTTCGGCGACAGTGGGGTCCCGCGCAGGGCTCGGGGCCGCCTCTCGCTCTAACACACAGTACTGAACCATAGGCGGATCCAGAGGTAAATGTGGACACATGCTTCCCGTTCGACCTTTGGTGCCCCCTGAAAGACTGAAGCGCCCCTGAAATGTCGCTTTTCACCCATCCATCCCACCGCCCATCTACCCCACGGGCGTAGCAACAAGGGGCAGGGGACGCGTCTCAATATTCAAATTCTTAACCATTAACCCCATAGCGTTGACTGGAAAGGGACCACTTCAAAATATCCCTTAGTACCGCAAATATTCTGCAAGTTTCCACGCCGACGCCACCCCTCCCCCAGAATGCATAGGTAGGTAGATATGTACTTACTGTCCTCGGGCGATCCGACTCCAGCTTGATGTCGAGCTAAATGATCTGCCGAGCAATGAGAGTATTGGTTAGCTTAGACCAGGCATTAGGTACACTTTTTGTCCGAAAGGCAATATTTTTCAAGCTCAATTTCCTGCACATAAATGTGGAATTCTTACTCTACCTTGGCTCAATTAGGCAAGCCAACAACGCGGTACACCTGTTACTGATTTTCGATACGGTGCGGATGATCCTTCTCCCCAGCCCCGAGACAGACGCTGAAGGCTTGATCTCCTATTTCCCTTATATGGATCAAGGAAGCAGGCCCTGCAACAGCACCTTACAACACCACCTTAAATAGCACAAACGCTCCCACCACAATTGCAGCAAATATTAGCACAGACTTAGGTAATCCACCCACACTCCACAAAGAAGCTTTACTCACTGGATCGTATTGGCGCAAAACATAATAGGTATTCATCCGCGCGCACGGCACAGCACGCGCGGCGTCGCCTGACCATACCGCTGCCAAAGGCGCTTATCGTATGCAAGGGAAGTTTCGGTTCTGGCGATAGATGGCAGGGCTATCAGATCTGAGTGTCTGAGTTCAAATCCCTGCTCTTCCTTTTCGTAGATCAGAGAAAGTGCTCAATGCACGCTCGGTGATCTACGAGATCATGTAAGCTTTGAAAATGCTATCTCGGAGACAAAGGCGAGTCTCACATCGGTGTGCTAGATGAATCACTGATTTAAGCGGTGTTTCAGAGATAACAAAGTTGTTTTCTGGTGGCCTACGATGCCGTGGGAGGGTTTATGTTTAGATCAATATCAAAACAATCTCAAAAGTGTTTTTGAGTGTGTTCAATCACAAAACAGATGCCAGCTCTCACTTTTTGCCAAATTTTCCACGGGCTGAGCTTCCGTCTGCCAGTCACTGCAGGAAAATGGCGCTGGAATATGCAAAAAGTCGCTTGGTTCAAAGAAAGAACTCAATAGAGGGTAACCTACCACCTTTATTGCACTAAAGTTGGCGCCATTTTTCTGTCTTCACACCGAAGTATTCTAAAGGGGATTGAACATATCGAATGAATACTCCATGCAGTACCACCTGGTGTTAGAAAACTCTCCTTTTCCAAAATAGGTACTAGATTAAGTACCCACAATTTTGATCAGGGGTTACTTACACCAACTTGGATGTTGGATGTAGTACCACCTGGTGTTAGGAAACTCTCATTTTTCCAATTAGGTACTGGATGAAGAGCCACCAGGGTACTGATCTAAGATAACGGTTATCTTACCTCTTGCTTGCATGTTGTTAGTACTCTAATCTAATACAGCCATGGAGTCCATGCAGTATCGATTGGAGAGTGAAAAACATGACAAATACATTGACACTGTAAAATGTACTTTGGTGAATCACTTTATTGGGTGTGTCCGATTTCACTCCCGGATTAAGACTTAGCTTAGCAGCCCCAGGCTACTGAGTTATAAAAGAAGAGTTCAAGTAGTACAGAAGGTACTAAAAATTCTCTGTGTGTACGGTCTACACACAGAGAAAAATTTACACCCCACGGAACACTTCGCTCGTGCCAAAAATCAGTATTCTCTGGATACTTAATTCAGTATACAATGAACGCTTTTCGGACATTTTTGGTACTCGTCAGATAACATGAGTACTTTTACTACGCCTCTTTTGTTACAGCTGGTTGTACTTCCCGTAGTACCCTTTTGCAGTTACACCAAAATGGGTACTTTTGCGATTAGTACCCCCGTTTGGTTCCGTGCCAAAAATGAGGCCTCCTAGGGTACTTCCATTTTAGGTACTAACGCTAGTACCCTACGAAGGTGTCTGAAGGGCACTGAAAGTAGTGCTTAAAATGTACTCAATCAATACAATCCAATACGTACTCTCCTTCGTGAAACAAAGAGGTACTTGAAGAAGTATATTTAAGGTGATTCGATAATTCGATCAAGGTAACACTGCACAGCTTTAATCATATAGAGCACAATACAAAAAGGCAGCCACGGCTCACTGGAACAGCTTTGTCGTTTCAAGGGACAACATATACATGGCACTGAAATTGAGAGTAAGCTGGTTCTAAAACTATGAGCTTCATATTCGTTTCTGCTGGTCTTTTCTAGACATTTTTAATCTTGCAGATTACAAAAAGACACCCCAGTTGAGCTGAGCTGACCTCGCAGCTTGCATATTGTCGATGGATATTAAAAGAGAGTTAATTATGTCCAGAACCAATCAGCCGTCCTTAAATCTTCCCGCTTCCCCAGGATTCTGTGTGAGCATCCGTCAAATGATTCGACGTCCGGGCCCTGCGCGCAAGGCAAACAGTCGGCTATTTGCTGCTAGAGATTAGCCTTTGCACCGGCACTTGTCACCACGTGGCACTATAACCGTTCCTTATAGTGGCGCAAAATAAGACTAACTTAGCACCGCGGCGTATTAGTGACCTGACAACATCATGCATGTAGAGAAAGAATTTATGGTTTAAGACAAGACAAATAAATATAACGCACGACGTAACTTTACGTGACTTATATTGGCTGTTTTTACCTATTTTTTGTTTTTTTCAAGGTCTATTTAGCTAAATAACACGTGTTATCCCTTTATTATTTTCCTTGTGACACGGGAACCATCTCTGGGGTGCCCTCGAGATAAGCACTTTGCTCCCCTCTCGAAACCAATTCGGGGGCCTCCTGAGAAAAGTTGTTTGGCCCCTTGAGGAAAACCTTGCCCCACGCCCGAGAAAAACTTTTGGGCCCCGAGATCAAGCCTTCGGGCCCCCGAGACCAACTCTGGAGGACTCCAAGGCCGAATCTGGGGACTCCCAAAACAACCTTTGGCCCTCCAAAATAAACTCTGCCCCCCTCCGGGACAAGCTCTTAAAGGCTCCCCAGACCAGTTCTGGCGGCCACCAATAACTTTTTAGAGCATCCTTAGACAAACTCTTGGGGCCTTACGAAAAATTCAAGACCAGCTCTGCCCCCCCATAACATAAACCCCCATAATCACCAGGGAGAAGGTGATTCGGAGGCCCACCGGGGCGCGGGTTAATAATTGGGGGTGTCCAAATTTAAAACAATACCAAGAGCCACAAAGATAACATAGCGGCATTTCCTAGTTTACCTATAGTCGTAAGAGTAGAGAAACCCAAAGGGGCCATTTCCCCAATATTAATTATGTTTAATTATTAGATAAATAGCGTTGACTGAAAATAAATATCTCTAAGATAAGACTTCATCCCCAATGTTTTGGACGTATGTACCTACGCTTATGAGTCTAGCTACAAGCAAGGGTAGGGTTTTTTATTCGGTGGTGCTCGACTTAGAAAAAGGATACTCTGACAGTTAAACATAATTTTCTTGTATCATTAACTGTTTTCTAAATAAACACGCCCTTCTTAGAATCAGGAAGCCAAATAGAAGCATGTGATCTTAAAATAACAAATGCTGGGTGATTGTAGAATGCCCCTACAGAAATAGAATCATCATCTCTGCCGCGTAGGAAGTTTTAAATATTGTTGGAGTTTCAACATTATTTGTAGTTACCGAGCACCTACCTAGAAATGGTTTCATGTAGACCTTTAAAAACTCATTAATGGAAGTTACGTGGGCTTCAGATTTTGCATTCAATCCAGAAGCAGGCAAATCAGTCAAATGCATTACCTAATCATAATCTTTGAAGCATTACCATGTTTTCAGCTTGGGTTTCATGGACGTGCTTGTATACACAATTACGCCGGTTATAATTTGGCTAGTCTAATGATGAAGATGCCATACACAAAGGATGTCAAGAGATAACTGGTACCTAATGCACCTAACCCTGTTCAATCACAAAACAGATGCCAACTCTCACCTTTCGCCAAATTTTCCACGGGCTGAGCTTCCGTCTGCCAGTCACTGCAGGGAAAATGGCGCGGGAAGATGCAAAAAGTCGCTTGGTTCAAAGAAAGAACTCAATAGAGGGTAACCTACCACCTTTATTGCACTAAAGTTGGCGCCATTTTTCTGTCTTCACACCGAAGTATTCCAAAGGGGATTGAACATATCGAATGAATACTCCATGCAGTACCACCTGGTGTTAGAAAACTCTCCTTTTCCAAAATAGGTACTAGATTAAGTACCCACAATTTTGATCAGGGGTTACTTACACCAACTTGGATGTTAGATGTAGTACCACCTGGTGTTAGGAAACTCTCATTTTTCCAATTAGGTACTGGATGAAGAGCCACCAGGGTACTGATCTAAGATAACGGTTATCTTACCTCTTGCTTGCATGTTGTTAGTACTCTAATCTAATATAGCCATGGAGTTCATGCAGTATCGATTGGAGAGTGAAAAACATGACAAATACATTGACACTGTAAAATGTACTTTGGTGAATCACTTTATTTGGTGTGTCCGAATTCACTCCCGGATTAAGACTTAGCTTAGCAGCCCCAGGCTACTGAGTTATAAAAAAGAGTTCAAGTAGTACAGAGGGTACTAAAAAATTCTCTGTGTGTATCCTTCCTTATGGTTTGTGAGATATGGACTGTGAACGACTTGGACAATGTTTTAAAAAATATATAAATATATAGCTTGTGGGTGTTCTGATCGGATTTATGAGCAGATTGGTTTCTGAAAATAACATTGTTCATACACAGATAATATCCCTTTGATCAGGATTACCAAGTCATTATAGCTTAGCAGATGATAGCGCTACCTGAAACACCAGTTTCCACAGGCGTGTTTGCTGTCTCAGCCGTCGCCTGTTGACTCGGGGAGGTGACGGCTGCTCCTCTTATGACTGCTCGACCCGCTCGCTGAACTCTCCTCTGCCATCGCTCTGTGGTTTCCTGATCGAGGCTGCCTGTCTGAATACGTCTGGCACTTGGTTGGTCGGCCAGATACACTGTCTTCTACTAGTTCAGGCTCACGTTCTCGGCTGCTGATATCAATCAGCGAATCCATCGCAGCAGTTGATGTAGCAGCTCGCTTGCCAAACCTGTTTACATGCTTCTTTTTGTCTCTCATCCTTTCTAAAGCCCTCTTAGTTCCTTCAGCACGGCCTGTTTTGCACGTGTAGGCAGTGATACGCTTGCACATACATCCATAATCTCAGCCGTTACCCTGTTATTGATACTTTTATAAGAATATGGTACTCATCTTTGCTCCGCTCCTCCACGAGTCCAATTCTTGTCATAACAAGGTGCCCTATGACATGCCAAACTCACGGTCAGGCTCTTTTGTTTTTTGCAAATATTACCGTCCGTCCATGTTGAATTTTGTTCAGAGGAAACATAAAACTGCAAAGAGAACATAACGTAAAACTTGGATCATGCCGGTATGTGAATTATTCAATGCAACTAGTGCAGGATGTCTAGTCGTTGGAAGTCGTTGGAAATTTTAGGATTTCATACAGCATATTTTCTTCGGTCCTTAAAACCTGGTGACCAATGTCACGTTTGTATTAAAATGTTTGCATAATGCCAAACCGGTCGATTTTTTCTGCTGTACCACAACGTTGAAAATTATCAATCCTATCCGTCTACGTAAAACAAATAATTCTTCTCTGGGCCACAACGACCTCTAAATATGTCAGAGGAGACTGGGCTAGAGGTCACTAGCCTCAAAACTGATACCCTCGCACTTCAGTCAAAGTAGGGTTGCTGCAGAGTCTTTTTGGCGCAAATACGGAAGCATTCAGTCGGTGAAGGCATAGGTTGAGAGACTATTTTAGTCGGAGGAAAGGTGTAGGCTGGAGGAAGGGGCTTCCGCGTTGGTATGGCCGGGGGTGATTAGGCATATCACTTAAATGTTAATAGAGAAGTTCCAGAATCGGCTCAAACTGGGGGGCGGGGTTAGAGCTGCTGCCACACTCTGAAAGTTGGGTGCAACAGCCACCA
Source organism: Lepas anatifera (assembly GCA_034440635.1). Lineage (NCBI taxonomy): Eukaryota > Metazoa > Arthropoda > Thecostraca > Lepadidae > Lepas > Lepas anatifera. The sequence continues at coordinate 10,023 of JAOTON010000343.1, forward strand.
CCACAGCCCCCACGGTTCCTGCGTCTATTGGTAAAGGGTTATGGTCGGGACTTCAGCAGCAGCAGCATATTTGGACATGGCATGCTTAAAATACCTGAGAAACAGTGTTAACAGCTTCAGTGCTGCTTGAAAACAGCTCTTTAAGTGCGTTTATACAATCCAATTCGCAATTGTTTCTCACCTTTCACGTTGCTGTTCACATTCCCGGTCCCCGAGGAAATCAGTATTCACTTACCAAGACACGCCGCTAGCGCCATCTATGGAGAGCCAGTGCAAGCTCAACTAAAAGCGGATATGATAAGCAAAAAATAACGGTTATGTGTGCAAGTTATAACAACAAAAACAAAGCGAATGGAACACCAATGAACCAAACTACCAGCCCAGTGCAATTTTTTCCACCTCGTTGGTAATATGGGTTGATGGTGAGCCAAAAAGTGGAAAATTGGGCAAAATGCAAAACCTTCAACTCGAGTGGGCCACCAAAAGTTTTTCGAAAATTGCATTTCTGATGAGCGCATCGTAATCAGCACCAAAAAATGCATCTAATGAACAACGATCCGTTACTTTCTGAAGAAAAAACCTAAATCCGGACCAGGCTAATGCACATACATACAAAAAAAGAAACAAACGTTTTTCACACGCACCAACAGAGACTCACGCACGGCTCATTCACACGTCCACACGCAAGAACTATAGCACCACAGCACGTTTGACTATTCATTATCTCTGCGATATTTCAGGAGGTAGAAGTTTCTAATTTGTTTTTTTAGAGTAGCCTTGTTCAGGGGCACATCATCAATATTGGGAAACAGCGAGCATATAATTTCGTTCCATGCACTCGGAGCTGTATATGAAAGGGAAAATCTACGATAATTAATTGGAGTAAGGGGAATTTCAAAATGTTGAACCAACCTGGTTATCCCTGGATTTTGACGACGGAAAAGTGAACTCAAAATAGGAGGTGACAAGCCAGCAACAACCTTTGACAGAATTATGATCTTTTGTTCGGAAACCAAATCGGGGAACTGTAGGAATGCTAACTCTAAGAAAATATCATTGGTGTGAGAAAAATATGGTTTCTTAGCGATAATTCTGACTGCTCTTTTTGCAATTTAACAATTTTGTCGAGTCTGGATTCGTAATTTGTTCCCCAAACAATTGCACAGTAATTTAAATGAGGTAATATCAACGTATTATATAGACACATCAGTTCACGGGTTGAAAGATAATATTTTGCCTTGCTCATTATTCCGAGATTTCGACTTATTTTGGATGATAAGGATGTTATGTGAGAGTCCCATTTGAGGTTTTCATCTATTAGTATTCCTAAATATTTAATTTGCTTTAGTCTCAGGATTTTCACTTCATTTATTCTTAAGTCTATATCCGCAACAGTGTTCCGAGAGTAAATTTGGTAATTTGATTTCAAAGCATTTAGTGACAGTCTATTTGATTCAAACCATTTGGACGTTAACGAAAAGAACATGACTAACCTTTTTCTGTAGCTCATTTACACTATCAGCTGATATCAGAATGGCCGTATCATCTGCAAATAGGTAAAACTTACAAATATTAGTAATTCGATGAAGATCATTTATATATATTAGAAATAGAAGAGGCCCTAGGATGGAACCTTGCGGTACCCCCATAACAACCGGCATTGCATTTGATGTAGTGTTCCCAATGCTTGTTTGATGAATTCTGTTTGATAAGTATGAGCAAAGTATTTCATAAAGTTTTCCTTGAATTCCAATGTGCTGTATTTTGGCCAAAAGGATGTCAAAACTAACGGTATCAAATGCCTTTTTTAGGTCCAAATATATTCCGCAGATGAATTTTCCCTTTTCTAATTTTTTGGTTATTTCATCATAGATAAGGGCAATGGGCATATAAGTTGAATGGTGTTTCCTAAAGCCGAATTGAAGGGAGTAGAGGACGTTGTTTGAGTTAAGATAGTCAAATACGTAGCAATATATAAGTTTTTCCAGAATTTTAGATAATATTGGTAGCAGAGAAATTGGTCTGTAATTTGGGTAGATGACTAAAAAGCGGGAAGATAGCAGTTGGAAAGATTCGAGGCAAATGCAATATTACACTTATTCAAATAGAAATTTAAGCTTATTGAAGTTTAATTCGTACTCAAATTTCAAGATGCTGAAACCATTCATAGCTAGAAAATGAAAGATATTAGTGTTGATCATCGCTTCTCCGTGGGAATAAACGACAATTATATCCTTAGTTTTCAACCTGTCAAAATGGAGATCATCAAGTACCTTGTCATCAATAAAAAAATGGTTTCCACAAACTTCGGCCTCTCATTGGACTATTATAGTATGGCTATCAGATCAATATATTTGTATAGGGGATCCTTAATCAATGTATCGGAAATCCTTTTCAATTAAATGTGTTTATACATATTATACCCATGTATTTATTAAACCCATTTTCACCGCTACTACATACAATTTTTAAGGTAAAGTCCTTTTACCGGACCTGGTGACCTGACCTGGTATTACCCAGACTAAATATTATAGAGAACGTTGCGAAGACAATCAATGATAATGTATGTCAAGTAGGGCGGTGTCAATTTCACCAAAAGTCAGGACTGACCTTTGGTGAAATCTCAGCTTTGGGAAATTTATCAAATATGTAAAGCGTTACACGGAAGAAGAAAAAATAAACGCTCTCGTCGTCCATGTTTGCTTGAAAGTCTTATTTTAGCCAGAAATCATTTTATGGCCCTCTTGAACTATCGACAATATGTTTTTGTTAGTTTATGATTATTGAGTTAAGACCCAATCAACGCATATTTCAACTCTAGTCAACTACGAATACAAAAAAGCGTTTTCATTGTTACGGTAGTATATTTCACATCTGACAACGACCCTGGGAATGCGTTGTTTAACATAGATTTTCGCTGTCAGTTGCTGCTTTCCCGTGCAGGGGATAAAGAGTTCTGCCATGGTTCACTCTTAGAACTACCGCCGCTGAATCTGTGGTAGAGAAAAGGACAGAAACGGATGGAAACCAGGATGCTTCGTCTGGAAAAAAATGTATCTAAAGTTTCTTTTTTCAGTATGAAACAGGAGTCATCTCCGTGATTTGATCATGCCTAGACAGGCTCGACGCGTTATAACTTATGTGGCTACTCAAACTTTAATTTTTGATGGGCTGTTCAACCATTTTAGGTATAAAGGTGGAGCGTATAAAAATAACAACTCCTCACTGCCCCGATATTTGCAATCGCGAAGAACAAATGTTGGAATGGTGATTTTACGCCCACCCAAAATGTCATAGTCAGACCCTGATGGATCTGGCATCTCACATCCTGACATAACGCCCCCACCCTCCACTTCTCTTGAGATGTAACTTCCCGAGGATGCTACTATATTGGTACCCTGTACTGCAATTTGGTGCCCGCTGAAACATCGCATCTCCAGCAATATCATCCATCATGCTATATGCGTGGCACCTTTCTTGTCTGAATGACCATATGAGCCCAGGTGCCACTGCATCCACAATCAACTTTTCTTGGTCTGCCAATAATCCAATATGGCATTATTCTCGAGGTGTTCATAACCGCCACCGAAATTATCAGGACTGGTCTATTCATTTTCATTCGTAGGGAGAATGCAAACATGTATGCTGCCAGCGCTGCCGCTTTCTCGCCAGTGCTTTAATATATGATGTGGTAAGTCAGGCAGTGCACCCACTATCATAATGATGAATGGGCTCTTCTTTTTAAACGAATCATGATTTGCTCCCTCTTTAAATTGCGCATAACAACTGTCTCTCAGACGTATGCATGTCAAAATACGTAAATTAGCCCATACACGTAGTTTATAACACTCTCAGGAATTATAAAACTATGTGAAATCCAAAATTAATTTGCCGAGATCGCGATTACGTTCAAAGGATGCTAAGAAACGAAAAAATGTTATAGTAATAGTAATATTCGAAGGCATTCGCTGGATAATTTATGGGACTGATCAGCGTTGCTGCAAGTGGGATCGACGGATGTATACCCTGCACGGAAAGCAGCTCAGCGAGTCCTGCTATAGACAACATGCCTCCCGTCGGGACCGCCCCAGAAAACACAAACACTCCGTTAGGCTGGCCTCTGATCGGGTAATGTCTGGCGTCTCCGAGAATGATTGAAGTGGGCTCAAGAAACTCAAAATCTCAGCGTAGATCTTGACACCACTCTCATATTTCTAACGTGACAATCTGCCCTGTCTTATACATTAGCGATTAGCTGAGATTGGGCCCATTTGAAATTTGACACGTCAATAAAAAAACAGGTGTTAGAACACAACAAACTATTCAAGATAGATCAGTGCCGACGCTGTCTTGACATCGAGAACATTCAGGCCATCGAGTAAAAGACACAGACACTGCAGAACAACTAGCCTATCAAGTCACGCGCATAGCTTCTATGGCCGTTGTATTTTCCCTGTCAGACGCGTGCCTAGCTATTTGGATCTTTCGCTCATGACAGGAACCTCTGAACAAGCACAATCTCTGGGTAAATGGATCGTAATTATTGCAATCGACCTCTGAGCTGTTCTCTGTCGAAAATCCCCTGGGGGGTTAGTGTACGATTATCACCTATGCGCCGAGATTAACACTAGCTTCAGATGTGCCTGCACCCGACCATCGATAACCTATCGACTCACACAGTACATCCCTATGCTGTGATCAACGTGTAATGGTTATCTTGAAAGCGATCGTCTCATTAAAGTTCCAGGTTTGTCCCCGCGAAAGCTCGACACAATCGTAGCCACGCATGAGCAAGTCTAGACGAGTATTTTTCTGCCTCCGAGTATCTCTACTAATTAACTACTCTTTCAAACATTGATCTCCTTGTTCTTGGTCACAGTTTGTCGGCTCTCAGGGCTGGATGTGTATTATCGCCACTCTCACGAAAAAATCCTGCGGCACACTGCTAGTCGCTAGAGCGCCTCTATACAGCTCAGTGTTATGTCACAAATCTCAAAGAAGAGGAAGCCCTCACTCCGCCGGCTCGCTACAGTCATCAACAGGGTCGGGTTCGGCCAGAGGTGCCTCAACAAACTGCTGGGCGCCATCTTCAGGCCGGTCGCAGGTGGAGATCTCAACTCCAGGATCCTCGTCAGCGAACATTTCCACTGTGGTCTCCGACAGGTTCGTTTCGGGCGCAGATGGCGCTGCCTCCGCGTCGGCGGCCCCTGCGGAGCGCGTCGCCGCAGGGGAAGTGCACGGGAGAGGGCGTCGGTCAGGGCAGTTGAATAACGGGTACTTCAAAGTTTTGTACCCAAAGTGATCAGAATCATAGTTTAGTACCAGTTTTAGCATAATATACTAGGAATATGCCAAAAGTAATACTAGTTTAGTACATTGATATAAGATAAACACAAACGGCTGCAGCTGGTGACTGTGGTATTTGTTTGTACCCAAAACAGGATGGAGAAGCAGTGCATCACATATGCTATTCGAATTATTTTTCGTGTAGTTTTGTCATGTCGGTATTGAGCAGAGGTGCGATGTCGGCCAGTAGTGTACGCGACCAGTAAATTATAATACGACTACGTAGCGAGCATAAGCGGATCCAGGGTTGCAGATCGGAGGGGCAGCTTACGGGGTGGGGGCGCCGTCCAGATCAAGGGGGCGTCACTTTTGGCCGACAAAACCTATCATGTGGATGTCAAACTCTATAGCGGCGCGCCGATTTTTGCATCGGGGGGGGGTGAGGTGATATTTCAGAGGGCACCATCGACCCTACAGAGCGCCGCCATGAACATTTAAGACGACGCCGAGGGTTGATTCATTGTCCCTTTTTATTAGGACAGGGGCGGATCTATGCCATACGTTTGGGGAAGGCAATCTCAGGAAACGTTGCGAACATGGTGTCGTTTCGATGACAATCGGCTGAAAGTGGGTACAATTCAGCCACTTTGGGGACCATGGCAGGGGCGGATGCAGAATTTTCTCAAAAAGAGGCTTGGTTTTCAATCGTAGGAGCCCCCTCTAGTGGTTTTCATTTTTCATAGATTGAGCATTAAAAGTGAATAAATAATCTGGGTGGTGTGTATCTAAACGTACTTATTACATAAAGTTTGATACTTTTGGGTGACTCTAGGCCAGCTATTGGGACCCCCGAAACCAGTATCCGTGACGTTTTGGCTCCTTGAATTTACCTAAGAAACGCCCACTGAACATTAAGGGAGCCCCCCGTTCCATAGGCGGATCCAGAATTGCCAGTCGGGGGGGGGACATCCGGTCCGGGGGGCACCATTTTTGAACGGCAAAATCTATCAGGTGGGCGCAAAATCTTATCGGTAGGCGCCGATTTTCGCATCCTGGGGGGATAGGAAGCGACAATTTAGGGGGTGCCATCGACCTCTCAGGGGGCGCTGTGACCATTTTAGGGGGCGCCGAGGGTCGATCGGGAGGGGGCACGTTTCCCCCTTGTCCCCCCTGGATCCGCCTATGCCCTGCGGAAGGCCTTTTGCCGTGCTCAAGGCCAGGCTAATTGTACGCGGTCGTCATCATCACCTACCATCCCCTTAGATCCGCCCCTGGAACATGAAGTATTTACTTCTGGATCCGCCTCTGCACTAGGCAAAAGCATCCCTTAGAGCTAAACGCATGAAGGGCGCAAAGTTGTATGAATTTCAAACGAATACATTGTGTTTTGCACATTCGGATTCTATGAAAAGTTTGGCCGCTTCTAGGATTCGAACCCACGCCTGAAAATGAAACCAAAACATGGGACCGGTTTTCGCCGTCTAGCTCGCTGGTTAATGCCACGGCTGGCGGTTTTGACCCCGGAAATGAAAATAAAATGCCCTGGCGTCCATTTGAATAGCTTTTCGTGAACCTGCGCATAGTTTAAGATACTCTCTCGAGGCTCTAGATTGCAAGCTTTTAACATGTGTTCCCTATGGACTAGTCGAAAATGCCAGCCGTTTAGTAGTAAAAACTTTGAGCCCCCCGGCGTCGGTGACGCGTTCGCCAGGTCCACCAGACTTCCCTGCAGGGGGAAAGAGCAGCTGCAGTCATAGACACAGAAAACAGCGGGGGACGGGGCACGCGTCACCCTCCCCGCCAAATCACGAACCGGCAGCCGATGTTTTGGGACGCAACTTAGGTGTATTATATTTTCTGCTAATTATCTGCGGGAACCTAAGTCAATCGTTTGTTGAAGTGCACCGTCGTAAGCCTTTTCAAAGATACAAAATTCGCCTACCACCTTCTCTCCCCTCCCTCTCGGCCATCACCAGTCTTGGGCCATCCCCCTATAAAAGTTTCGTGGCCACCTGCATGGTTGGAGTCATTAATAGCGGTCTCACGACATTCATTAATTCATTGAGAGAATTATAAATTCATAAATTGTTACGTCAATTAACGGTATAAGTACTCATTGGCTGCGTGTTCATTATGTCTACAGGTGAGAAAATTGTAAAAAGACACACGAACTGAGCAACACAAACAGAGAGAATTGCAATTTAGGCAGCACAGTTAGTAATAAGTGCGTCGGGCCACCCTAACCCCCATGTGGGTCTCCAGTTGACCCTCTCCGCTTAGAAAAGTAAAACAACATATTAACATGCCATTTTTTGTGATTTTATATTGATATTTTAACTTATATAGATGCAGATATGTGTACCTGTTTGGGTCTAATACTCGGAATGGCACGAATGATGGAGTGAATGAAAGGTCAATGAATGAGTGGAGTATATCAAGAGCTCCCTTACTGGCCGAAACATCTGTATAAGAACATTCACGATCCAAACATTATTTTGTTTGGAATTCCGTCTTCTACTTCCAAAGTATTAAAATATATGTTAGCTTCATGGCTCGGATATGCTCCAGTTAACAAGGGACACCAAACCACGTTCTATGTGTGGCAATACTTACATTCTGGCAGAAGGGGGATAGTATCTGGCCTAGGCATTAGAGTGACTCTGAATCCCCGATGATCGAGAGAATGGTCACGCGCCCACTTTATCCTCTGGAGCTGCCGAGGACTCAGTATCTTCGTAGTGTACTTTTTGTAACGGTTATCTTCTTACGCGAAGCTAAGCGGAAGTTCTTAAATAAACACAATTTTCGGTGTAAGCTTTTGCACTCAATTTCGTTTGCTTTGATGTTTAGGTCAGAATTTTGCCTATGATGGAAATTCTTTACCACGTTTCTGTAAATGTAGGCATTTGCACATTTTTGGGGGATTCTTAACATGCGCATTGACGGGGGCGGGTACCCGCCCTCCTCGAATTTTTTCGGAGAAAGCATAAAAACGGCGGCGCGTAGCGGCGCCGTACTTGGCATACCTTTTCCTCGTCATTTTTACAACTTTTGTCAAAATTTTAAGGCTAGATCATTTCAGGTCAGGTCACCAGTACAGGTCAAATGACCTGAGGGGCATTCCAGGACAGATCGACCAAGGCTTGACACCACCATGTCTAGAAAAAATCTGAAACTTTGTCTCCGGGGTAGTTTTGGGCCAGAAACACGCCTGTGAGAATCTCAGCCCCCTCCGACGAACGGTGACCGAGTTATAGCCCGAGGCACTTTCGGGAGGTCACGTTGTAGACTCATCTTTGATGCTTCATAACTCAACAACGCATCACCTGATTAACAAGTTTTGTATATCGTTGAACTCGTCTTGAATTATAGTTTATTTTGAAAAAGAAAATTTCAAAATTTGAAAATTTTTTACTTTTAATTTGTTTGACCTTTTCCTTTTTGACCTAGCTTGACCTTTTCCCAGTTGAAATTGCCCTTTTAGACACCTCAAAAATGTTTCTTCATAAAATATCTTTCGATAGCAAAAATAAAAAAAAATGCGTTCTTGCTATAAGTTCCGAATATTTAGCACCTAAGGTAGGTATGTACACGGTTTTTGACCATTGCGGTAGTACAGCCTTATGTTTAACGCCGCAAATATAGCGATTGCTTTTGTAATCGGTCGCTGGAAATCATACTCCATTGTCTTTACGAAATTTTAATCGTACAAGTATCCGAATTTATGACAATTAACACGCGCCCACCCGAGGGGGTGGGCAACCGGCCTCCTCAGGTTTCCACAGGTAGTAAAAAAACACCTTCACGCAGCGCCACCGTACTTCATGTACCTCTAACTCGAAATTTTTGCAGCTTCTGGCAAAATTTTAGGTCTGGGTCATACCAGGTCAGACCGCCAACCCAGGTCAAGAGACCTAACCTCTAACTTTGGGAGGTGCATAAATCATATCAAATTTAGCCTATCGTGGTTAGAATCGCATTACATAGTAAGATCGCCTAGCAAGATAATTTTTCGTAGCAGGATTTCTATATCGATAACCGGGAGCAGGGCAAAGGTCATGATCTTTCCATTATAAATGCATGGGGCGATTGGTAAATTTTGATAACTTGCGAAAATTGAGAATTGTCGAGAATTGCGATGGAGGTTGTATTTTTACATTGTCGTGTCTGACTTGCCACTGCAGTTTGATTAATATTCTTTTTACCATACAGACCTAAGCCTGGCTCTAGGTCATAGCAGGTTAATTTTGACATTTGACTAGGCAATATTATAAGATACATAATCCGTTTGGGCTCAACAAGAGTGTTCCAATGGTGCTGAACTTTTCTTTCTATGGCTCTTCTCTGTCACCTATTATGCCACAAAATTTAGGTTTCCACTTAGTTCCCGTAAGAAATACTGTGACCTTGAGCAGCCTCAAAGGCGACACGACCAAACGATTGTATGTAACATATTCGGTAATGATTAAAACTGGCTATTTAGCGGCATCACTCCCAGTGCACTGTGTCATTATTTATCTGGGATTCTCGGATCCGTGTCAGCTATGAAATGATCACCTTGTAAAAATATCATGAGGCAACCTGTTCAAGCGACCAAGTCGAATGCGTTACAATTTCAGGACATTTTGTCGAATATATGAGCAGATTCAAATTACTTTTTGGGAATGAAAGCCTTTCAGACACGTTTGTTTACATTGCATGAATCCTCTCAAACATATGCTGTGCTGCACTGGATCAGCTTGCATCGATACTATTTTCTATCTCCGGGAACGATGTAATTGTGTGAGTTCGTGGTGCTCATAGGATAAGTTATACTTGTTTTAATTATTGATAAGGTCGCGACATTTTTGTAAATTTTCGTTTAAGGCTGAAAGGTTCATTATTAATAAGTTCATTTGCCCTCGTCTCCCTCGAAACAAGGAATCCCTTTTTATCACTTTTAATGGCTGCAGTTTTTCTGTTTATAAATATTGCCCAAGTTGTTGCCAGTTCAGTTTTTTATACATTTTGTACAAGTTGTTCTCAGTTCGATTGTTGGAGTCGGGGTCTCACTAAAGTCATCAATGGACTTGTCACGGAGACCCCGACCCCACCATCCGAACGAGCAACTCCCACAATGAAGGGTTGATTTTAGAAGCCAACGTTTAACGTCCCACACAGCACAGGGACGGCCGCCCCGCTCAGGTCACCCTCTCACCAGTCAGTTGCCAGCCGACCTGTACGTCGGGTAAGCTATTGAGCGCCGGAGCGTCTCAGCGGAACCGATCCCAAGCCTGGACATGCACTGCCACTGCATGCTTCTGAGCCGCGGGCCGGAGCCCAACGCTCTACCAACTGAGCTACCGGGGCGGCAAGGAGGCGGTTTTAGGAGTAGGTGTCTCACTAGAGTCATCAAGGGACTTTTTACGGAGACCCTGACCCCACCACCCAAACGAGCAACTCCCACGATAAAGTGTTAATCAAGGAAACAAAGTTGAAAGTCCCACAAGGCATAACGACGACCGTCTACCTCAGGTCACCCCCTCACCACTGAGTTGCCTGCTGGCCTTCAGCACTTACGGTACCTACCACCTCCCAGTTGACCTAAATTATTTTTCCAGAAGTTGCAAAATGTTGTATTAGAGGTAGATGGAGTACGGTGGCGCTGCGCCAAGGTATTTTTTTACTACCTGTAGAGACCTGAGGAGGCCGGTTGCCCACCTCCTCGGGTGGGCGCGTGTTAATTGTCATAAATTCGGATACTTGTACGATTAAAATTTCGTAAAGACAATGGAGTATGATTTCCAGCGACCGATTACAAAAGCAATCGCTATATTTGCGGCGTTAAACATAAGGCTGTACTACCGCAATGGTCAAAAACCGTGTACATACCTACCTTAGGTGCTAAATATTCGGAACTTATAGCAAGAACGCATTTTTTTTTTTTTTTTGCTATCGAAAGATATTTTATGAAGAAACATTTTTGAGGTGTCTAAAAGGGCAATTTCAACTGGGAAAAGGTCAAGCTAGGTCAAAAAGGAAAAGGTCAAACAAATTAAAAGTAAAAATTTTCAAATTTTGAAATTTTCTTTTTCAAAATAAACTATAATTCAAGACGAGTTCAATGATATACAAAACTTGTTAATCAGGTGATGCGTTGTTGAGTTATGAAGCATCAAAGATGAGTCTACAACGTGACCTCCCGAAAGTGCCTCGGGCTATAACTCGGTCACCGTTGGTCGGAGGGGGCTAAGATTCTCACAGGCGTGTTTCTGGCCCAAAACTACCCCGGAGACAAAGTTTCAGATTTTTCTAGACATGGTGGTGTCAAATTGAAATATTTTTGGTCGTTTTGTCCTGGAATGCCCCCTGACCTAAAAAAAGTTTAAGATAGCATAAGTCGGAACAGGGTAAATTTATCCGATTGAAACTCATATCACATAATGGCCCCACCGCGTAAAATCTTGGCAAAAAGGGCGTAAAATCTTGGAAAAAGGATTTTTTTATATGCAGGGCCGGATCCAGAGTTTCTGCAAGAGCAGGGGTGGGTGAAGATTTAGTCTCCAGGCCCCTCCTCGGGGGCCACACAAGTTTTCATTTATTGAACTTCAAATATTTTCAAACTGAATCATTTTCAAAGCACATATTCCTAACGTACTCATACATTATATTAGTTTCTGCCCACCAGACACAAACGCTTGGGGGCCCTTGACACAAGCTCTGGGGGCCTCCAGACCAATTGCTGGGGCCCCAGACCAACACTTGGCCCCCCAACCAACCCTAGACCAACATTCTGGTGGTGTTTGAGTTCCTCTGAAAGGTCCATCAAACATCACTAGGGGCCCACCGTAGGTCGGCCCAGTGCAGTGCTTAACACGCGCATTGACGGGGATCTGAGCCACTTTCGCTATGACGGGCGAAAGTGGGTTACCGAGATCTTCGGGTTACCCACCCCCCCCCGTAAGATCTCGAGAACAAGACTAGGTAGCGAGACACGGCAGCTGGCATTGGGTAGCCCATCCATTTTTCCATCGAAAACATTTGAATCATTTTTTTCAGATCACATTTAAAGTCAATAGAGGTCAAAACATGCCGTCATAGGGATAACATGTAAATGAAGGTCAGTCATTTCATCTGAACAAGAAAAGAAAGAGCAAAACAATTTACACAATTGGAATCATCGCCGCCAGCCAAATCGTATGATGTATGACATGACCTTGCTAGATCAAATCAGGTCAAATATGTTATTTGAGCTGACCTGAGGTCAGGTCAAGTCCAAATTAGTTCAAAATACATATTATTAAAACTGTAAAGACAGGGCCAATCCAATGAAGCTAAAATAAACACTCTATCACCACTCATTACCAAGTTATTTAGTTAAGACCACTCTCCCCATGTATTTCCAATAGAGAGGTCATGGCTCATACCTGACCTTAGGTCATCTATATAGAAAATGACGGAAAATATTTTAGAGAACTCGGTGGGCCCATTATTTTATGAGTTTCAATCGGATAAATTCTTCCCGCTTCGACTTATGCTACCTTAAACTTTTTAGGTCAGGTCACTTGACCTGTACTGGTCACCTGACCTGATATGGCCTAACCTGATATGCTTAGCACCGTTTCCATAACTGATATGGTACAGTTTAGCTTAGCACCGTGTCCACGACCTTACTGACGTCGATCCCGTCCAGAGTTCCTCATAGAATCAAACTAAAATTACGGCACAGACCAGCGAAATCTGCCCGCTTGTGGTCGAATACGGTCTGTCTGGTGACCACTGGTATGCGACTGGCCGGCACCGAGGGCCGGGAGATAATCTCTCTGCGGTCCGTGTCAAAGACACTATCCCGGACTTCTGCGCTATCATACGAGTTTAAAAACAGCGAGGCATAGGCGCACCTCTCTTCCAGATCTGGGGGAGCACGGCCGGCAGCACTCGACAATGAGATCTCTGGGCCTCTGGTTTCTTTCTTATCATTCTTGTTTCTTAGCCGGTCTTGCAATATTTCCCCTTTGGTATTTGAGATAGAATATCAAACAGCTTGTCCAGTTCGGCCTCGAAGCTCCTCCTTTTCTTGATTTCTGTTCCAGTGTTCCGTTTCTTACTTTTGAAGCGCTTCTGGTAGTCTCTGTAGAGCCGGCTTATTCGCCCGACAACGATTTCTATCCCGACAGTCGGAATTCCCAGAGCTCTGCCAGAGCTCGATGACATCGCCATAAACCATAGATGAGATATTTGTTACATCATCGTTACCAGTGGCGGATCCAGGGGGGGCAAAAAAGGCAAATGCCCCCCCAAACGGAAAAGCTCGGGGAAAAATTATGTTTCCCCCCAAAGCGATCGACCTCCTTTTTCCCCCGACTCCTTTTTAGCTTGTAAGCAAGATTTTGGGTGCTTCGACTCTCAACTTCAAACAGAATTAGTGAAGTTCAGTGTAAATATTGGGGATTAGATAGGAAAAAAGTATCTTGAGCCCATATTTTTCACCCCGTGGCGTTTTTTTCTTTTTTTGCTTTTCGTCTCCAGTTCCCAAAAATCCTACCGAAAAGGCATATTGTAGTGCAAGTTTTCACTCCGTGGCGTTTTTTTTTTGCTTTTCGACTTTGGTTTGCCCCTCCCAAACCAACCGGCTAGATCCGCCACTGATCGTTACAACGTGATTTGTGCGCTCTGAACGACAAAAAGTCCAGGAGTATTTGACGCCTTGTCAGAAGCTTAAATCCTTTTAGGCAGAAGCTATATGTCTACTTGGTTTTGTGGTCTTTGACGCTCTCCGCTTTGATGTTTTGCTTGGCTTGCCACTGGTTTCTACGCCTGATGGTGTTTCTGCCATGAACATGCTAGATCATACATACTTTTTTAACGTCTAAGGCTTTTTTCCACTTTTTATTCATATTCGTACCAAAACTAGCACAAACCCACCACTCAAATCCACTTCAACCACACTCGCAACCACAAATCCACTTCCTGATGGCGTCTCTGTAGCTACTAGAGTACAAAGAGCGATGGCCTGCGGGGCCTGCCATTACCTGGAGATGGCAGCACACAGACAAAAAGAACAAAACTGCAAGCACAGTGTGCCGGTTCCCTCTCTGCATCCAAACAACCATGCTCTGCAACCAAAACCCAAAGGGTGCACTCAGAAAACCACAGCCATCTCAGATTCGTACATGATGCGCACCAACAGCTATCAAAACAAGTGACAATAGTGGTGTCCCCTACAGCACTTTACATCACTGCTGACCTACGGGAGGTCAGCAGCCGCTCGTTGGCACCACCTGGCGGAATTATAGCACTAGCCCGGGATAACATTCCTGCATATTTCTTTGTATTTATCGTGGAGGCGCCCAGAAGCCACCTGTGTATTGCGCATATGGGGTGTTGGCGTTAAAGCAAGGGTGTGTAATTGTAGCTACAATAGCTACCAGTGCATGTGGGCATGTATGTGCGTGATCTTGTTTATGTATCTACTGAAGATGTTGATCTCGTCTCAAGAATTCCCATAGCCTTCCCCATTTTTCCCCAAATTGACTTTCTCTGGCCGTAATTTTCGAAATATACTTCTCGATCGTGAGGTATTGATGTATATAAATCGTTTCAGCTTCTCAAACTTCAGGTGTTCCGGGTAGTCTTTTTCCTTCCAAATAAACTGATTTGTGAGCATAATGACTGTATTAGCACGTATGGTTTGATTTAAGTTACGCAGATGAAGACCGACAAATATATTTATGTTTGTCAAATGGGTTCGTAGTCCCAATAATTCTTCCACACCGAGCCAAAGTAATCTAACTGAGGGACACTTCCAGAATTTGTGCGTAATATGTTCTGAATACATCGGACAGGTTTTGCACTTGTCGGTTTCCAAAAGCCCTATTAGGTAAAGAAGTCTGTTCGTCGGTAAGATACGTTTAATTATGCGATATTGAAGCCATCTGAGATTGACATTGTTCGTTGAATGGTGAAGCCGATCATAAACCTCAGACCACTGTATCTGGGAAGGGGGGTTCGGTGTTCTCTGGAGATAGTCCTGCCGCTTTTCATGGCATTTCTCCCTGTCTGGTACCCACTCTTGTTCTTTCAGCTTCCAATACGCCCATTGGACAGCTTTCGGTGTGCTCTTTAGGGTTGCAAAACTTTCAGGAATGTCTGGTGCGGTCGGTTTATCCATCATAATCCGTAGTTTCCATATCTCTGGGATGGATCTCAAGATCGAGAGAGATGTTACTGGATGTATATTATAGATTTGAGATACTTCATTTGATGTCATAAGTCTTCTTTCAGAAACTTCGTAAATGTCGATTACGCGAACTATACCTCGATTAACCATTAATTTTCTACTGATTGACCCATTGTTCCCAGATCATACATACTTTAATGATAAGATAACATCCGTTTGTCCAAGTTTGCTAAACACAATCTAGCAGGAATTTTAGGGGACCAAGTCATAACGTCCGTTAAGTCTCTAGTATGCTCTAATATTATAGTTATGGGATCCCTAGATTCCAGAACATCAACATCCAGTTGCAGAGCTTCATGCGGAGTCAACGCTCTGGTGTTTGAGATCACTTCCGTGAGGCCTAGTGTTACTCTTTTATCTCAGTGGAATACAAAGGGCAGAACAAGACTCTAAGTATATCAGTATGGCCCACTTCTGGCCACCATGAAGTGGAATAACAAGAACTTTCAGGCGAAAAGAAAGCGGTGATACAGGAGTATTTCATTCAATTCAAAGGCACCAAAAGCCACGTCCTTTGCCTGTAACTGAACGAACTGAACATTCAGTTCAAATTTCGTACATGTGGATTTGCCAAATGCTAAAATTACGTCTTTCTGGGATACATAATCAATACCAACATTGCTTCAATATTTGATCAACCCACCCAAAGCCAGGATATTCCCTTCCTAACGCCTACCACTTCAGTAATAATTCGAACAATTTCCTCACACTCGTAAACAATGATCATAAAAGCAGAAAAATGAAATAAAGTTTAAGCATTGAGTTTTTATCCTTTTTCACTTTCTCGCAATTTAACTATATTTTAATGATTTGTAAGGACGTTTTACCTTTTAAGGCAGAGTTGTTGTTGTCTTCAATTTTTCTCGTTTTGTGCAGTGTAATCTTCACAATGCATTTCGATGGCGCAATCTTCTTTCGGTGATAAAACACATAAAAGGCGTACTTAAAAGCGTCATTAAAAAGTGCGCAGTGTTGCCTGTTCTTTATGCTATTTTATCTCATTTATCCAAGCCAATTTTCGACAACACACCTGGCACCACAAGCTCTTGGTTTTTCAAAAGAGGGTCTGGACCAACCCCATAGTGTCATGGATACCGCGACCACTGTATCCTGATTCTCAGCTTTATCCTGATTGCCTCTTGCCCATGGAAACTGAGCCAAAAAAGCAGACAAGCAGGTAGATAATTGCAGAGTTTAAGGATTCTGGAAAATCATAAGCCTACCTACCTACGATCTTGAAGTCTTCCGGATCAAAGTAACGGCTGCAAACACACGAGAAGGCCACAAGAAATTTTTCGAGTTTTAGAGCCCGAATCCCAAGACGTCTCTGCCTCCAGCTTTTAGGAAAGATGTGATGAGAAAATCCGGCTTCGCGTGAGCGAACCCCGTCAAAAACCGGCACAACAGCTCCGTTTAACTCCACCCATACTTCTAACTCGCGCAGTACCAGCATAGGAAGAAATAGCGGGACTTAAATTGCTACCTGGGCGAGACAGCACCCACAGCGTTTCTGGCGCTAACACGCGAAATCACCCGCGGACACCTCGCGCGCTCCAAAGGAAAACAAGAAGCATAATAATTTGTGTGCTAAGTCTTAATATGATTTATTTAAAAGCTGCATATATCAATATAGCAGCTTAGGCTGTATACGCAATTATTGCAGTTCAAAATTGCTTTAGAAGGGTTTACAGCCTTATAGAACATACGCTTTGCTTGAATTTGGACGATTACCATTTTTAAATCTTCTATAACATTTTCAGGAGCCACATATATTAATACAGCCTCTTCCGATGAGCCTTATTTTTATTTCTCAAAATACTGTTTAAGACCTAGCCCTGCCTTAGAGAAGAAAACTAGAATAGTATCTAACGATTTATTTTTCATAAGTTACCAAGTGGCGCAACCTAGTGTCTAATACCGTGCTCACATCTAGGCTATACTCATCACCCGTGCATTGGGCTGCTCTGCATCAAACCAGTCTAACGGCCTTGGTGCTGCCAGAAGACCGAGCATACTGAGCTGAGGCTTGAGGCCGTCACATTTTGTCCCGGGATTTCGTCTGGTGTAGAATTACTCAGAAGGTTTGGTGCCGACGCCGACTGGTCCTCAGATTAATACGCTGCTAGAGCAAACGAGCTTTAGTGCATCAATGGCGAGAACGCTTCAGCAGGTGGGTAGTAAGGAGAGGCTAGTTAACTGAACTGCAGGTTGGCTGGTCCTTGATACTGTTTTTCATCAACCTGAAATTTACTACGTGCTGAAAGGAGACAAAAATCGGACCACAGTAAGATACACTGAATTTGATATTCAAACACATACGCGCATATCGGATAGATTTTGGCCATTGCAATCTCCATTGGCTGTCTTGGTGTCACTTTGTATTGTCCAACTTATTCTTTATTCGTTCCTGTGGCGTGGAGTCATAGCAGAATACTTGTGTATTGGAGCAAGGATGCAGAAGTTATCTAAAAGTGATGGGCCAGATATTGCACTCATATGGTATCTATGGTATGTTAATACTGGGGAGGTGATCACATTGCAGGTGCCTGAACTTTTGCATTCTGATTGACATAGGCGGATCCAGGGGGGCAAAGGGGCACTTGTCTCCCCTGATAAAACCTTTGTGCCCCCTTAGGATCTTAAGATCTTAAGGGGGCACACATCATCTTATCATCTACTTATCTTATCATCTCGACCCTTAGGAAGTCAAGCTGTTTGTCACATGTTGTAGATCCAGAATACAGAGCTTTAACCCTCGCCCCACCGGGGGGCCATCGATGGCCCCCTAAGGTTTTTCCGGGATAGCAGAAAAAACAACGAGGCGCAGCACCGCGGTTGAGGGCTCTACCTCTCACTGCATCATTTTCCCATTATCCCTGAAATTTTTAACCCCGGGTCACCCAAGGTCAGGTCACCAGACGAGGTCAACCAAGGTCACCTCACTTCACCTTTAGAGCTCTGTAAGAGCTACATTTCAAAGTCGATCAATTTGAAACTTCCTACACTTCATGACCCCTCCAGGGTCTACAAGGTGTATATCCGGGATTTTTCGATTTCGTGCCCTGAGGTCAGGTCACGAGGCGACCTCTCCCATTGGAAAAGCATGGGGAAAAGCTATTTCATGATATAAAAGCCACAAAAATGATTGCAAATACTCAGACTGCTCAGAACAGCGTTTTTGGACACCCTTTCACGGATCCCAGGGGTCATATTTGCCCTTTGACTTTTCCAAGGTCATCCAAGGTCACCAGAGGTCACAAACAGTATTTTGACAATAACTTTTGACCTAATTGAGCTAGAGCGGTGAAACAAACACCATCGTGTTTGTCTTGTCACTGGCTTTCGTTTGATATACGGCAAGGTCACTTTTTGACCTTTCGTGACCTCAGGTCATATTAGGTCACGAGGTGACCTCTGGCGGTCAAACCACTGGCGGGAGGTCTTTACGTTCCACATAGCGGAAAGAGTACTGGCAATTTGCTATCAAATGTACTTTACCAGGCCTCAATAGCTCTAATGACATAAGAGTTATGCCCAGTTTGCTTAATCATTGCATATTTGAGTGAAAATAGCCGATCTTGACCTAATTTGACCTCTGGAGGTCAAACCATTGACCTGAGCACTAAAACATGCAAGTAATTTCGTACTGAATTCACGCGAGCTTTCTATTGCACTTTGCAGATTTGCGCTAACCCCCATATTTTTGGAGTTAGAGGGGGGCCATCGATGGCCCCCCGGTGGGGCGAAGGTGGCGCCGGACCCCCGGTGGGGGCGCGGGTTAATGAGGTCTAAATTTTGACCCAGATTTTGATGTTGAAATTGAAAGCAAATATTCAATGTCCCAAAATTACCTACTACCATATTTGTTTTTATCTTAACCTTCACACAGCTTTTCTACTAGAGCTTTTCTACTAGATAGAACCAATAAAAAGTATTGGAAACTAAAAAAATTGGAAGGCTATTTAGCCGACATTATATTAGGGGCTACCCGGCCACCCCCATGGATGTATAAGCCCACACCCCTGATTTAAACTTGTCTTTCCGCGCCAAAATCCGGGTGGTTTGCGTGAGGTGGCTTTTTTATCTTCTCTTTGCACGAGCATGTGATTCTAGTTTTGTAAGGGTCCGTGGACACGTTAACTCAAACTGCGCTTTTGGTGTTGCAGCTGGGCGCCTGGGAGCACTGACATTTGTTTGTTTCAGCTGCTAGCGCTGGTGGTGGTGGCACAGCCTCTGGTGATGTTGGGCATGAACTTCGGGCTGAACAGTATCACCATCATCCAAGTGCCAGCGGAGGCCAACGGCTTCCTGAGCCTGGTCCAGCTGACGTGGACCACCAGCATCACCTTCCTGGGTGCGATCGTTGGGAGCGCCCTCGGTGCTGTCGTGGCTCCCGCGCTGGGAGTTCGCCGTCTGTTGATACTTACCTGCCCGTTAAACATCATGGGAGGTCTCGCAGCCGGCCTAGGGGACACCTTCGTCTGGATACTTCTGGGAAGAGGTGTGACCTACGTTAGCATTGGGATGACCAATGCTACTGTGCGTGGATTTATTGCTGAAATATCACCACGATCTCGGCGAGCTATATACTCGGCACTGGCAAATGGCATGTTGTGTGTGGGACAAATCATTTCCTTATTCTTGGGATCCATCCTAACCTGGCAGCATGTATTCCTTCTGTCTGGTTTTCTTCCTTCCGCAGTTTGTGTTCTAGGTGTTCTTTTCTTCCCCAATTCTCCCAAATGGCTTTTGGCGCGCGGAAGACCGGAGACAGAAGCACGAAAGGCTCTCGAGTTTTATCAAGGAGAGGATTTTGATATCGACGGTGAGATTAAAAGTATTTTGGAGTCACTGGAGAAAACTGCTCCTGGCAGCAACACTCCTTCAGCATGGCGACTTCTTTGGAGACGAGAAACACTTCACCCGTTGTTGCTGGCCTGCACACAGATTGTAATCTTCGTCTGGTGTGGTGGCAGCACGCTTACGGTCATCACGGCACGTGTCTTTGGGACACTGGACCTTCCTTTGAACAGGTACTTTGTATCCATGCTGCCTCCAGTGGTGTCGCTCGTCTTCTCAGCAGCTGGGTGTGTGCTTCTGGAGCGGGCCGGTCGCCTTCCGATGCTGCGCCTCGGTGGAACTCTCTCCGCCGCTGGCTGTGCCACCATCTCTGCCTTCTTCTTCCTATCTGTGGAAGCGCAGGAAGGGCTTGGCTGGATTGTCTTTATTGGTGCCACTCTCTGCCAAATTGCTTACTCTGCTGTACTCGGGCCTCTCACTTTTGGCTATTGTGGCGAGCTACTGCCCAACCGAACTCGCGCACTCGGGGCCAACATCGCATTCTCTGTGTTGTATTCGAATTTTGCTATTCTTGCCAAGACGTACACGCTGCTGCAGGAATCAATAGGTGACGGAGGAGCCTTCATTCTACATGCGGTGGTCAGCATGCTGCAGGTGGTGTTTGCCTCATGTTGTCTTCACGAGACAGCCGGACTGACCCTGGAGCAAATTCAAAAACTGTTTCAGAGGATTGAGCAAATTGTCGAGCTGCCGGTGCACATGGCAGAGGCGCCGGATGTATCAGATAGAGGAAACCAGGTGGGAGCAGGCGATTGAAAAATGTGGTCCTCGAAACTGTGCATTTTTTTGGCCGATAACTTGGTAGTGGATGCGAATTGGCCAGAAAAAAATAAGCAAATACAGCACATGCAGATATACTGGTTGGTCCGTCTGGTCCTTTGTTAACACGCGCATTGACGGGGGTCTGAGCCACCTTCGCTTTGACGAGGAGGCGGGTACCCGCCCCCCTAAGATCTCGAGAACCACGGTAGGTAGCGAAAAAATGGTAAACGGCGTTGGGCTGCCCATCCACTTCTCCATCGAAAATATCTGAACCATTTTTTTGTCAGGTCCCATTTAAGGTCACCAGAGGTCAAAACATGCCGTAATAGGGATAGCATGTAAATTATGTTTTTCGGCCATTACATCTGAACAAATAAAGGTAGGGAAAAACGACTTAAACTACATGAATCATAGCAGCAAGCCGAATTGAATTATATATAATTTGACCTTACTAGGTCAAATCAAAGATTTGACCTGACCTGAGGTCAGGTCAGGGTCAAATTATATAAAATGCATATCATTAGAACCGAAAAGCCAAGGCAAGTCTAATGAATCTGAAATAAACGCTCTATCACTCTCCGTTACTGAGTTATACAGTAAAAACCATTTTCCCTATGTATTTCCAATGGAGAGGTCATGCTTCGTACCTGACCTTAGGTCACCGCTATCAAAAATACCGGAACACATTTTAGAGAACTCGGTGGGCCCATTATGTGATATTAATTTCAATCGGATAAGTTCACCCTGCTCCGACTTATGCTATCTTAAACTTTTTTGAGGTCAGGTCACTTGACCTGTTCTGGTGACCTGACCTGAGATGACCTAACCTTAAAATTTTCACAGAAGTTGTAAAAATGATGAGGGAAAAGGTATGCCAAGTACGGCGGCGCTACGTGCCGCCTTTTTTATGCTATCTCCGAAAAACCCGAGGGGGAGCGGGTAGCCGCCCCCGTCAATGCGCGTGTTAATTGACATTATTATTCTTGCATTGTGTTTTTTCGAATAAATAAGATTTTCGGCTCATGTGTTTTTACGCTGGCCACGCTGGCCTGTGTGTCTTTTTCAGGGTTCGAGCGCACGTCCCCTTTCCAAGTTCGAAGCAATGGAACCCAGAACCTGGCACCAGAAGTTGCAAAGTATTATCGGACCAGCTTAATGTGCTTTCTGTATTATCTTAACACGCGCCCCGCTGGGGTCCAAGGCATGACACGCCCCGCTGGGGGGGCGTTTTTCGCCCCCTCCGTATCTCATTTCGCAGGAAAGCTCAATAAAAATTACGGACGGTGTTTGAAAGCTTTTAACAAGACGAAGAGAAATTACAGTATGAATTCTTATGTCAGGCCAATATTGAGGTCAGCATAGGTCAAAGAATGTTCCGTAGGTTTACAATAGGTCAGTGTACGTTTCCACCTCTAGATATTTACACAGCAAAGCTAGAGTAAATATTTATGCGTCATTGGATTCCTCTCGTCGTGGTAAATTGAATGATGTATTGTATTACCTTGCTAGGTCAAATTGTAAAAATGGCCTAACCTCGAGCTAGGTCAGGGTCACAGGGGGACCTGGTATGGTCATGTTGCATATCAATCGACTCCCCGTGACAATACAAGCACAATGCAAGCAAGCAAAATAAGAGCTTTATCTCACTTCAGTGAGAAGTTATTGGCAAAACAATGGCAGTATGCTTCTGTGACCTAGCATGACCTTTAACACGCGCACTGGAGGGGGCCTCGGAGGCTCCCCACCTGTTTTTCCAAGGTGGCCGGAGAACCGCTTGTAGTCGAAAAACGACACATAGCCACATTTAACAGAATTTAATAGCGCGTCGATTGGTGAAGACTTTTTGAAAATCGGCCGAAAATTTTTTGACTTATAGGCTTTCAAAGTCAGACCTGCATTTTGAGATCGCCATAAACGCGCGGTCGGACCAGTTAGCTTGCATTGAAGATCGAGTTGTGACGTCATAACGTCATATAAGCGGGACTATATGTCAAGGTCACTTCACATGAAAGTCAAGGTCAAGGTCAAAGGTTACAAGTCAAGGTCATATCTGCACTTTCAAGGTCACTGACCACTGTGCGTCCGGCCAAATGACGGTACCCGGTCTGACATATATTATGCTATGACATCATCGTTAGGGTACCCCAATACAAAGGTCAAGGTCAAAGGTCAAGGTCAATGGTCATTGGGAAAGGTCAATCCTCATTTCCCGCCAAACAGTGGCTACAGTGTTAGTCAAAGTGTAAATAATAAGTAGTATACCATATGGTGACCTTAAAAGTCAATGACCTTGAATGACCTTGACCCAAAAATGTGGGGAAGCCTCTTTGAGACCTCTTCTCTATGAACCTTGTCCGCCTTTAGCTTATTCCCGCCATTTTCCCGCATAATTACAGCATTTACCAATCGATCCCCAGCATGGCCAATATTTGATCTTTACGAACTCGTTTGACCTTGAAGATATTGACCTAGGGCAATGAAAATTGGTCATCATGTAGATCATTATAGCTCCCACCCACCTACTAAGTGGCGTTTTTCTAACCCTCTTAGTTTCCGAGATCTTAGGGGGCCTACCAGGCCCCCTCCAGTGCGCGTTAGTGCCAGACCTCCCTCCAGTGCGGGTGTTAAGAGGCCAGATGGTTAAAAACTCATCTTAACACGCGCATTGACGGGGGGCGGGTACCTGCCCTCCCCCTCGGGTTTTTCGGAGACAGTAGAAAAATGGCGGCGCGTAGCGCCGCCGTACTTGGCACACCTTTTCCCTCATTATTTTTACAACTTATGTCAAAATTTTAAGGCTAGGTCAGCTCAGGTCAGGTCACCAGTACAGGTCAAGTGACCTGACCTCAAATAAAGTTTAAGATAGCATAAGTCGGAACAGGTTGAACTTATCCGATTGAAACTCATGTCATACAATGGCCCACCAAGTTCTCTAAAATATGTTCCGGTATTTTTGCTATCGATGACTTTAAGGTCAGGTACGAGCCATGACCTATCCATTGGAAATACATGGAAAAAATGGTTTTAACTGAATAACTCAGCAATGAATAGAGATAGAGCGCTTATTTTAACTGCATTAGACTCGCCTGGGCTTTGCGGTTCTAATGATATGCATTTTATATAATTTGACCCTGCATTTATATAATAATTTGACCCTGACCTGACCTCAGGTCAGGTCAAATCCTTGATTTCACCTAGCAAGGTCAAATTATATATCATTCGATTCGGCTTGCTGTGAGGATTCATATAGTTTAAATCGTGTTGCTCTATCTTTACTTGTTCAGATGTAATGGCCGAAAACTTCATTTACATGTTAGCCCTATGACGGCATGTTTTGACCTCCAGTGACCTTAAATGTGACCTGACAAAAAATGGTTTGAATTTTTTCGATGGAGACGTGGATGGGCTATCCAAATCCGTTTACCGTTTTTCACTACCTAGCGCGGTTCTCGAGATCTTAGGGGGGCGGGTACCCGCCCCCGTCAAGGCGAAGGTGGCTCAGACCCCCGTCAATGCGCGTGTTAATGGCCAAGATGGTGGTAAGAATATATGATTTGATGACTTTCAGCTTTACCTATCCAGTATTTACTGAAAACGAACCCTTTCAATGTTTCACCATAGACTTATAATGGTGACCAAAAAATTGTCCCCACCTTAGGTCAACAATATCACAATTCCGAGATAACAGATTTTTATATCCTAATCACCTTATCACATTGTGAACGTTTCAAACTGATCGATTGGCAGATGTTCCTTATGGGCCGCTTCAAACTCGTAATTTTAGGTTTTGAGGTCGGGTTGCTTGACCTTGGATAGCTCATTGACCCAACATGACCTGACCTACAAAAATTGATAAGAAACGTAAAATTAATTAGGGATAAGGTACCGTAAGTTTCGTTGCTCTGCGTTTCTTCGTTGTTGCGTTATCTGGGGAAAACCAGGAGGGGGTCAAATTTCTCCCCCAGTGGGGCGCGTGTTAATGGCATGAACATCACTGTATTCCCCTTTCATGGGCCAATCATACATTTTCAACGCTGCCGTCACCCGGGGTGCAGGTAGCCAGAAGCCACTGTGTACGGCCGTCTAACCGTGATTGTCGGTTAGACGGCAATTTATCTACTTGTTGCCAATTGAAGATGATTTTGTTTCTAGAAATAAAACGTTTTTTATGACTTTGCCGGGGAATATCCCTCCACCAAACGTTTGATCTAGATTTAACCTTCAACAGGATTACTTATGGGTAGATGAATAAAGAGCGGGAAGAAAGCAGTGGGTTAGATTTGAAGCAAATGAGATCTTACACTTATTCAAATAGAAGTTTAACATTTTTGAACTTTAAGTCGTACTCAAGTTAAAGCATGCTGAAACCATTCGTAGGCAGAAAATGAAAGATAATGGTATTGATTGTCGCTTATTCGTGAGAATAAACCACGATAATATCCCTAATTTTCAACCTGTCAAAATGGAGGTCATGAATAGTACCTTGTCATCGACATAAAGAATATTGCTGTCGCAAACCTGAGATTATCAGTGGTCTGTTACGTAATATGGATATCAGATTAATATATATATATTTTATATATATTATATATATATATATATTATATATTTTATATATATATATATATATATATATATATATATATATATTAAATGCAATGTGTATACTTATTAAATCAATGCATTCATTAAACTTACTTTTACTGCTACCGCATTAATTTTTTGGGGGTGAAGTCCTCTTACCTGGCCTGGTGACCTGACCTGGGATTACCCAGACTAAACATTCTAAACACGTTTCCAAGACATTGATAAGTTCTGTCAAGTACGATGTCGATCTGAACCGCCATTTTCTAACTGTGGGTGAAATCTCAGCTTTGTGAAATGTATCAAAGATGTAAAAAAATGTAAAAATATTTGTATGAAATGCTCTCGTCTATGTTTGTTTAGGTATCTTATTTTAGGCATAATTCATTTTTATGCCGCTCTCAAACTGCCGACAATATTTTGTGTTAGTTTATGATTATTGAGTTAAGACCCAGTCAACGCATGTTTAAACTCTAGTCAACTACGAATGCAAAAAGCGTTTCTATTGTTACGGTAGTATATTTCACATCTGACAACGACCCTGGGAATGCGTTGTTTAACATAGATATTCGCTGTCAGTTGCTGCTTGCCCGTGCAGGGGATAAAGAGCTCTGCTATGGTTCACTCTTAGAACTACCGCCGCTGAATCTTTGGTAGAGAAAAGGAAAGAAATGGCGGAAGACAGGATGCTTCGTCTGGAAAAAAATGTATCTAAAGTTTCTGTTTTCAGTATGAAACAGGAGTCATCTCCGTGATTTGATCATGCCTAGACAGGCTCGACGCGTTATAACTTATGTGGCTACTCAAACTTTAAATTTTGATGGGCTGTTCAACCACTTTAGGTATAAAGGCGGCAGCGTATAAAAACACCATCTCCTTATTGCCCCGATATTTACAATCGCGAGGACCAAATGCTAGAATGGTGATTTTACGCCCACCCAAAATGTCATGTAGACCCTGATGGATCTGGCATCTCACATCCTGACATAACGCCCCCGCCCTCCACTTCTCTTGAGATGTAACTTCCCGAGGATGCTACTATATTGGTACCCTGTACTGCAATTTGGTGCCCGCTGAAACATCGCATATCCATGCAATGTCGTCCATCATGCCTTCTATGCGTGGCACCTTTCTTGTCTGAATGACCATATGAGCCCAGGTACCATTGCATCCACAATCAACTTTTCTTGGTCTGCCAATAATCCAATATGACATTATTCTCGAGGTGTTCATAACCGCCACCGAAATTATCAGGTCTGGTCTATTCATTTTCATTCGTAGGGAGAATGCAAACATGTATTCTGCCAGCGCTGCCGCTTTCTCGCCAGTGCTTTGATGATAAGATGTGGTAAGTCAGGGAGTGCACCCACTATCATAATGATGAATGGGCTCTCCTTTTTACACGAATTGTGATTTGCTCCCTCTTTAAATTGCGCATAACAACTGTCTCTCAGACATATGCATGTCAACATACGTAAATTAGCCCATACACGTAGTTTATAGCACTCTTAGGACTTATAAAACTATGTGAAATCCAAAATTAATCTGCCGAGATCGTGATCACGTTCAAAGGATACTAAGAAACGAAAAAAATGTTATAGTAATAGTAATATTCGAAGGCATTCGCTGGATAATTTTGGGACTGATCAGCGTTGCTGCAAGTGGGATCGACGGATGTATACCCTGCACGGAAAGCAGCTCAGCGAGTCATGCTATAGACAACAAGCCTCCCGTCGGGACCGCCCCAGAAAACAGAAACACTCCGTTAGGCTGGCCTCTGATCGGGTAATGTCTGGCGTCTCCGAGAATGATTGAAGTGGGCTCAAGAAACTCAAAATCTCAGCGTAGATCTTGACATCACTCTCATATTTCTAACGTGACAATCTGCCCTGTCTTATACATTAGCGATCAGCTGAGATTGGGCCAATTTGAAATTTGACATGTCAATAAAAAAACAGGTGTTAGAACACAACAAACTATTCAAGATAGATCAGTGCCGACGTTGTCTTGACATCGAGAACATTCAGGCCATCGAGTAAAAGACACAGACACTGCAGAACAACTAGCCTATCAAGTCACGCGCATAGCTTCTATGGCCGTTGTATTTTCCCTGTCAGACGCGTGCCTAGCTATTTGGATCTTTCGCTCATGACAGGAACCTCTGAACAAGCACAATCTCTGGGTAAATGGATCGTAATTATTGCAATCGACCTCTGAGTTGTTCTCTGTCGAAATCCCCTGGGGGTTAGTGTACGATTATCACCTATGCGCCGAGATTAACACTAGCTTCAGATGTGCCTGCACCCGACCATCGATAACCTATCGACTCACACAGTACATCCCTATGCTGTGATCAACGTGTAATGGTTATCTTGAAAGCGATCGTCTCATTAAAGTTCCAGGTTTGTCCCCGCGAAAGCTCGACACAATCGTAGCCACGCATGAGCAAGTCTAGACGAGTAATTTTCTGCCTCCGAGTATCTCTACTAATTAACTACTCTTTCAAACATTGATCTCCTTGTTCTTGGTCACAGTTTGTCGTCTCTCAGGGCTGGATGTGTATTATCGCCACTCTCACGAAAAACCCTGCGGCACGCTGCTAGTCGCAAGAGCGCCTCTGTACAGCTCAGTATTATGTCACAAATCTCAAAGAAGAGGAAGACCTCACTCCGCCGGCTCGCTACAGTCATCAACGGGGTCGGGTTCGGCCAGAGGGGCCTCGACAAACTGCTGGGCGCCATCTTCAGGCCGGTCGCAGGTGGAGATCTCAACTCCAGGATCCTCGTCAGCGAACATTTCCACTGTGGTCTCCGAGAGGTTCGTCTCGGGCGCAGATGGCGCTGCCTCCGCGTCGGCGGCCCCTGCGGAGCGCGTCATCGCAGGGAAGTGCACGGGAGAGGGCGCCGGTGACGCGTTCGCCAGGTCCACCAGACTTCCCTGCAGGGGGAAAGAGCAGTTGCAGTCATAGACACAGAAAACAGCGGGAGACGGGGCACGCGTCACCCTCCCCGCCAAATCACGAACCGTCAGCCGATGTTTTGGGACGCAACTTAGGTCTATTACATTTTCTGCTAATTATCTGCGGGAACCTAAGTTAATCGTTTGTTGAAGTGCACCGTCGTAAGCCTTTTCAAAGATATAAAATTCACCTTCCACCTTCTCTCCCCTTCCTCTCGACCATCACCAGTCTTGGGCCATCCTCCTATAAAAGTTTCGTGGCCACCTGCATGGTTGGAGTCATTAATAGCGGTCTCACGACATTCATTCATTCATTGAGAGAATTATAAATTCATAAATTGTTACGTCAATTAACGGTATAAGTACTCATTGGCTGCGTGTCCATTGTGTCTACAGGTGAGAAAATTGTAAAAAGACACACGAACTGAGCAACACAAACAGAGAGAATTGCAATTTAGGCAGCACAGTTAGTAATAAGTGGGTCGCGCCACCCTAACCCCCATGTGGGCCTCCAGTTGACCCTCTCCGCTTAGAAAAGTAAAACAACATATTAACATGCCATTTTTGTGATTTTATTTTGATATTTTAACTTATATAGATGCAGATATGTGTACCTGTTTGGGTCTAATAATCGGAATGGCGTGAATGAATGGAGTGAATGAATGGTCAATGAGTGAGTGGAGTATATCAAGATCTCCATTACAGGCCGAAACACTTGTATAAGAACATTCACGATCCAAACATTATTTTGTTTGGAATTCCGTCTTCTACTTCCAAATTATTGAAATATAAGTTAGCTTCATGGCTCGGACATGCTCCAGTTAA
The DNA here is from genome assembly GCA_034440635.1 of Lepas anatifera. Lineage (NCBI taxonomy): Eukaryota > Metazoa > Arthropoda > Thecostraca > Lepadidae > Lepas > Lepas anatifera. The sequence goes on from JAOTON010000343.1 coordinate 39,517, forward strand.
CAAGGGACACCGAACCACGTTCTATGTGTGGCAATACTTACATTCTGGCAGAAGGGGGATAGTATCTGGCCTAGGCATTAGAGTGGCTCTGAATTCCCGATGATCGAGAGAATGGTCACGCGCCCACTTTATCCTCTGGAGCTGCCGAGGACTCAGTATCTTCGTAGTGTACTTTTTGTAACGGTTATCTTCTTGAGCGAAGCTAAGCGGAAGCTCTTAAATAAACACAATTTCCGGTGTAAGCTTTTGCACTCAATTCCGTTTGCTTGAATGTTTAGGTCAGAATTTTGCCTATGAAGGAAATTCTGTACCACGTTTCTGTAAATGTAGGTATTTGCGCATTTTCGGGGATTCTTAACACGTGCCTTCAAAATTTTCGGAGATAGCATAAAAACGGCGGCGTGTAGCGCCGCCGTACTTGGCATACCTTTTTCCTCATCATTTTTACAACTTCTGTAAAAATTTTAAGGCTAGATCATCTCAGGTCAGGTCACCAGTACAGGTCAAGTGATCTGACCTCAAAAAAGTTTAAGATATCATAAGTCGGAACAGGGTAAACTTATCCGATTGAAACTCATATCACATAATGGCCCCACCGAGTTCTCTAAAATATGTTCCGATATTTTTGATATTGATGACCTAAGGTCAGGTACGAGCCATGACCTCTCCATTGGAAATACATGGAAAATGGTTTTAACTGAATAAGTCAGTAATTCATAGAGATAGAGTGTTTATTTTAATGCATTAGATTTTCCTCGTCATTGCAGTTTTAATGATATGCATTTTGACCAATTTGACCTGGACCTGACCTCGGTTCAGGCCAAATCCTTGATTTGACCCAGTAAGGTCATATTATATATCATTCGATTCGGCTTGCTGCGAGGATTCATATAGTTTAAATCGTTTTTCTCTATCTTTTATTGTTCAGATGTAATGGCCGAAAAACTTAATTTACATGCTATCCGTATGACGGCATGTTTTGACATCTAGTGACCTTAAATGTGACCTGTCAAAAAAATGGTCCAAATATTTTCGATGGAGAAGTGGATGGGCTATCCCACGCCGTTTACTGTTTTTCGCTTTTTGCGTGGCTCTCAAAATCTTAGGGGGCGGGTACCCGCCCCCTGTCAAAGCGAAGGCGGCCCAGACCCCCGTCAATGCCCGTGTTAAATATTCATACCACATCATACCACACCTTCGGGTAACGTCTATCTTCATATATATATATATATATATATATATATATATATATATATATATATATATATATATATATATATATATGTGTGTGTGTGTTTGTGTTTGTGTGTGTGTGTGTATGTGTGTGTGTGTGTGTGTGTGTGTGTGTGTGTGTGTGTGTGTGTGTGTGTGTGTGTGTGTGTGTGTGTGTGTGTGTGTGTGTGTGTGTGTGTGTGTGTGTGTGTGTGTGTGTGTGTGTATTATTATTATTATCATTTATATCATATATATTTGTATTTGTTTTAAAGCCCTTGTATTGCTATTTCAGCGCCTACGTTAACCAAAAAGGCCACAGGAATCATATCGAGGTGCCACGTGAAGTTATATTTATATTCCCAAACATTGATTTATAGTTGAACAGCAATGCCTCACGTTCTCATTTGATACATATTTTCTAACAACAACGCGTCAAAAACAATGAACGACAAACTTTGTTTAGACGAAATTTGTGGTACACAAATTTGCAGGCAAGAGTTGCACACAAGGAAATGTGATGCAGTGCAGTGCTTCGTAATTTTCCGAGATGGTGGGAGAACGGCGGTGCGTAGCACTGATGGACTTACGCGAGTCCGTGCCTAGTATTTATTAGCTTCCCCCAAATTTCAGGCCCGAGTCATATTCTCAGATCACCTGACCTCAAGTCCAAAAATTGTCAGTCGGTAAATGTTCCACATATCTCAACCAAACTGTAAGCTAATTAGCCACCTAGCAATTAACACACGATATTTGCACATATTTTAACCGGATCGTGTGTTAATTAGCCACCTAGCGGCAATTTTGTTCAGAATCTATGGTATCGGTGACCTCGGGCTTGTTCCGAAATCCACTCAACATGATAATGCATACAACGCCTCATAGAGGGGAGAGAGAGAGAGAGAGAGAGAGAGAGAGAGAGAGAAAGAGAGAGAGAAAAGAGAGATGGAGGTGAGAGAGAAAGAGAGATAAGAGGAAGAGTGAGTGAGAGAGAAAGAGAGATAAGAGGAAGAGTGAGTGAGAGAGAGAGAGGGTGTCAGAGCAAGGATTCGCTGAATTAATAAAATACATCAGGTTAGTATTCAGAGGTCAACGACCGTCAGCTGTATCTGCTACATAAGCGCCCATTTAACCCTTGCGAGCTACCGCACTCCGATAATGATCCAGGGTCACGTAACGCCAGATCAAGACGCCACCCCGACACGAAAGCGTCACATTAGCGGCCGAAATTCTAAGTGCTGTCTTTTCATCCCAAGAAACCATTCTACTATGCTATATCTTGTACGCTTTATTATATTTGGTACGAGATTATGTGGGGAGACAATTTAAGCTTTGCTTGCTTTCTTACGCCTTTATGTGATTAGATTATTGTTTGAAATGAGTTTAAATGTACTTTTACGCTAAACAGTGAACATGTCTCCTCAGTGTAACCAAGCATACTATTTCACTCTTCGGTTTGTTCGTTTGCCCTTCTTGCCGTTGAGCTTGTTAGTTCCTTTCTGATTTCTCTAAATTTTCATATGGTTATCTACCCCCATCGTGTGATGAAAACAAAAATATGTTTTCCATAAAACAAAACCACGATCGGAATGTAGTTTAGAGTAGTAATCGTTGTTCGTAGCATCGGGTACGGTTATAACATCATTTGGATTCCAGATTTCACGAGCATTCACGTATTTGGGGCATGGGTGTGGCTTAGGGCCACATCCTCCTCTACCGACCTCACTCCCGGTCAACTGTCTGCTGCGACGCAGAGGCGGATCTTAACCAAATGTGGGGGGAGCAGCCAGGATACAATACAAAGATGTTTTGGTTTAAGAAAATCGGCCAAAATCTTTATAAGAACGAGTAAAAACTAGTCACTTGAAAAGGAGGCATGACTGGATTGGATCCCGTGGGATCCGCTTCTGCTGCAGTGTGCCGGGGAGGGGCGGGGGTGAAACGGTGCCGCCGTTGGCAGCCGTCTGCCGACAGTGCGGTGACATTTATTAAAACTAATTATTCTAGCGTCAGAAATTAGGATCCAGCCAGGGAACAAACCAGGCATTAGATGGCTAGACTGGGAGCTGGCGAAGGTGCAGCTACATAATTTACATAATTGCGTTCCGGCACGGCGGCAATCATGCGTAAAGCTGTTGAATGCCAGACACGTAGCCAGACCTGTTCTAAGTTCAATGCATTAAATATAAAGAGGCGGGCGCGATTTCAATTGCCGATGCATGGAAACTGGCAAATACATTCCTTGAAATTTATACTGCAAACTTTTACAGGACGTTCTTGAAAACTCAGACTGTTCTCAAAATAGAAGATGTGATGTAAACCTCCGTACCCGATCGTGGAGGCATTTACATAAATTTAATATTCTGGGAGCGGAGAACGTAAACGACAATTTCAAAAGTGCGGACGCAGATTTCAACCATAAACTCCATATGGGACTGTTCGTTGTGAGGAAATCCTGAAATTAACAGGTCCATTTAAAACTTTTGTTATTGCCTCCTTAACCCCGCCCCAGAGGGACTCCGGCCCACTATCGGCGAGTTAGGGGAGGGTTTGCAACCAGCATCTTCTCCTGATCTCGGCCCCTACGCGAAACAGAGAAAAAACGCCGACGAAGACATGGTTCAGCTTACCTGGCTGCTCTCTGTCCTTTTCAGCTCTTCGACGATCTCCTGGTGTTCGTCGATCAGCTTCTCCAGGTCGTCGAGCCGTCGCGCAGCCTCCGACTGCGGCGGCATCATCAGCTGGTCACGTGAGGTCAACATGATCTCTGTGAATACTCAGCGAGGCTTCGCATGAATTTCGCCGTGGTGAGATTATTTGAAACAACAATGGAGTTAATGCACTCGTTGCTCCAAGCAGAGCTGCGAGCCAACAGCCTTACATCACCGGGGCTCCGCGTCAGCTTCGCCGTTTCGGTGGTAGGCTCCTAACCCCTCCTCTCCCTCTCCTACAATCTCAGCAAGAAGCCACGTAGCGAAAATTGGAATGCCGCCTTAAATAGACCGTCTTGATCTCTACCAAAACTATTACAAAATTGTTTGGGCAAGTCGATTTTGAGGTCCATAGAGAACACAATATGCTTTCATAGGAATGCAGTGGAAACTAATGTTTTATGTCGTAACAGCTGACTAGAGTAGAGCTTAAAAAAATGTATAGGCACAATTGAAGCCCTCTTGTCAGGCTTGATCAAATTAATTATCTCATGACTTCGTCAGGGGGAATCCAAAAATGTATCTGACCCGGCTTAAAGGGAATGTGGCACCTTGGTCGAATCCTGGAATTTAGTGTAATTAGGCACACTTTTAGCCGAAAATAATGGAATCACTCATGATTTCTCTGAAAATGTACAATATGCTCAATATTTTGATTTTTGAAATACTTCTCCAGGAAAAGAAATAAATATCTGCCTGTGGATGATGTCATGATCTGGCAACCACTACCATACTTGAAACGCTTCAAGAGCTTCGATTGGCTGATGCTCATTGTGACGTCGGCATATGTCGTCACACCAGCAGCTGACAACAATGGCCGCCCGGCGAGAGGTACATTAGAGGTACATTTCAGGTAGGTTTTAGCTATTTCTACGGAAATATTAGTTCCAAGACAAATGATATATAGAATACTGGGTTTTTCCGACCTGCTTTCCGACTTAGCTATATCAGTTAAAATCACGTTATAAAGGTGCCACGTTCCCTTTAAGGTCAGATCCAGGTCACGATGGGTCAAAATACATATGGTTCAAACCGCAGTGCCAATTCAAGCACGATAATGTTATAATATCCTTCGCCCGGGTGGGGGTCTTTTTAGACCCCCTCGGGTTTTTCCAAAGCGACCAAAAACGGCGGCGCGCAGCGCCGCCAAACCTGGTCTAGCTGTTCCTTCATCATGTTTACATCTTTCCTGAAAATTTTAGCTCAAGGTCATATCAGGTCAGGTCACCAGGCCAGGTGAAGTGACCTCACCTCAAAAATGCTTAGGACCGCATAACTAAAAGAAGAGTTAATCCATCAAGTTCAAACTCATACCACATATTGGAATCACCAGGAGCTACAACATTTTTCCGGGATTTTTAATATTGGTGACCTAAGGTCATGTGCAGAGCAAGACCTCCCCATTGTAAATACATGGGTAAAATCACAAAATGAGTTTTTCTCAGTAAGTATGGATGGAATCAACTTCAAACATCGGTTACGACCTGCTCTTAGCCCATTTCTGAAGTTGATGCCAAACATTTTGACTTTTGACCTTTAAAAGGTAACCTTAGGTCAAATAATCATTTTTGGTTTTTTACTCTATACATTTTAAGTAAACTAAGATAGAACTTCTATTTTGTCATCAAAGTGTTTGTATAGTCACTACAAGTCAAATGATATACATCATGACTATACCAGGTCAAGTTAGGTCAGACCGTTGACCTGGGTCAGGTCAACTTCTTAAATTTGACCTGGACATAGCAATATTATATATCATTCGATTTGTATTGACGAGAGGATTGTAATGGTGCATAATGGTGTATCTTGTTTGGTTTGGAAGCTATTAGCGAAAAAGTAAACGCCATTATGCGTGGGTGGCTATGGACATTCCCAAGAATATTCCCAATATTCAGTGACCTGTAGCTCCCTAGGCTTTGACCTGACACGAAAATGAATGAAACTTTAATGAAAGCACATCTCAAGAGCTTTCTAATGGTGTTAAAAAATGTTTCTAGCTATCGTAGTTTCTGAGATATATGAGGTTTTCTAAGTACATCTCATAGTAGCGATTTTGACCGATTTTGACCTCTGGTGACCTTGATATTGATCTGACAAGAAAAATGATCGAAGTATTTTCGATATCATTTTTGAAGAGCTTTTGATTGCCGTTTTACGTTTTTTTCTAGCTCTCTTAGTTTTTGAGATCGTGGGGGGTCTTTTAGCCCCCCCACCAGGGCGAAGATGGCTCGTACCCGCCACCGGGCAATGGATATACGTTCTAAGGCTTTTTCTGGGACGTTACCTAATTAAAACAATTGTGTCATGGCTGCTGCTGTCAGCTGTTGCCTACCTTCATTTGAATTAGCTATTGTACAATTTCACTTACTTCAACTTGGGGGAGTTGTCAGTTGTCACTTACTTTCATCTGCGTCAGCTTGGCGCGGCTGTTATCTGTTGCTCGCCTGTATCTTCGTCTGCTTAGTCCAGCTCTCATTTGTGGCTTACCTTCATCTTTGTCAGCTTAGCGCGGTTGTCAGTTGTTACTTACATTTATCTGTGTCAGCTTGGCTTGGCTGTCACTCACCTTCATCTGTGTCAGCTTGGCGCGGCTGTCACTCACTTTCGTCTGCGTCAGCTTGGCACAGCTGTCACTCAGCTTTTTTCGGCGTCAGCTTAGCGCGGTGGCGGCTATCTGTTACTCATTTTTACCTGCATCAGCTTGAAGCGGCGGCTATCTGTTACTCACCTTCATTTGCGTCAGCTTGGCGCGGCGGCTATCTGTTACTCACCTTCATTTGCGTCAGCTTAGGCGGCGGCTGTTGTTACTCACCTTCATTTGCGTCAGCTTAGCGCGGCTGTCCCCGCTGGTGTCGTCGCGAGGCTGGTCGTCCATGGCAGCAGAGACGGCCATCTGGTCCACCATGTTGCTGTAACAGGGTCAGTGCAGCTCATCATAAATTGGTAGAAGTGAACAGAGTTGTGCAATAAAAAAGTGCCCTAATAAGTCGTGTTTACTTTTGTTAGATGTTGTCCATTGAGTACCTTGCAAACCATCAGCGTTTAATGAGGACGTTGGATTTAGCAAATGTTTCTTCTGGATTTCAAAATACAAGCTCATCGTGAGAGTAAGCCCACCTCTCTGAAAACTGATTGTTCAATGCATAAGCGTTGCCACCGCCAAAGTTGGGGGGCTCATTCAATCTCTAACCTGCGGCTGACAATATACTTTCCCTCTAGAAACAAAATATCATCAGATTTGTGTGCACCCCTTCCTTCTGCAGTAGCTGGTTACACCATTTCCGAGTCTTTTCCAGATTAGCTACAGTCGGGAAATTGTTCGATGAAAGGCTGGGGGCCTGGTCCTCCTGAAAAACTTGTATTCCCCCTACATTACGACTGACTCAATGGCTCCGCGTGGTCGTTGCGTTTGTGCCTGACATAGCCTTCCGATGACGTCACAGTTTGATGGATTCACTGACGGCCAGCTCCTAAAAGACTGTAGTCCAGGAAATCAATGCCTCTGATCAATGATGGCGTATCCGGTCGCAGAACTGCCCCTCAATCTGGGCTGAAGCACATAGTTCTTTCAGGACTAGTAAATGATGGGCTGGAAACTAATGTGTTCTTTTTTAGAAATGTATTTCACTGGGCTGAAGAATGGCCTAATACGAAAAAGGCTGGGTTTGCTTTCAAGTGAAGGTCTTTCCCAACTGGTTAATCACAGTTCTTTTCATAGATATAATAGTTGGGAAATGTAAAACCATTAGATTTTCCTTTATTACCAAAATCTTAAGTTAACAGAATTTAGGGAAATCACGGAGGAAGGAAAGCAGTGGAATGCCGCAGTAAAAGTAAGCAGTGAAGAAACATGCCAAAAATCCCTATGCCATTGATTTGTTCTAACAGCTTCTAATTTTCAAAACTACAGCCATGTCTGTCAAAAAAGCTCGCAAGGTTTACTTATGTCGAGGATTTCCGCTGAAAAGTTAATATATACAATGAGCTGTCTCAATGGCGGACGCAGACCCGTGTTTTGGGAGAGCCAAACCCATGGCTGTCTCTCCTCCTGGGGTGGGGGGGGGGGATCGTGCAATTCGGGTGCTCGACAAACCTAGTATAAACTATCTCTTCAAGTGAGAGTGGGGTAAGATGCCCAGGGTTTGGGAAATACGGATTATGAATAACCGTGGTACAAACAGCGCTGCTTTAGATGCCAAGCCGTAGCATGATATATATTTCCTTATAGAATCGATGGAATTGCTGATATTATATTTTTAACTGTTATGATTTTACTAGAGGCTTGAAGGGCGTCTTACCCCATCGCGTGGGTAAGACGCCCCCTGGTAAGATGCCCCACTCCTGGGCATCTTCCCTTTTGGTCTATCGTTGATGAAGTAGCTTGTTCGTAGTTATTAGCTTCATTGGTTATCATTCATCAAGTGTTATTCGAAATCAGAATGTATTTAGAAGCGTCCACACATTGATAAGACATGTAGGTGGTTTTCACGTTTCCACGTCAAATGATAAAAGAAAGTTACGTAAAACTAATGATAAAACCAAGGATAAAACATATCATAAAGTAATATAAAATCACACACACACAAGCAACGAAGTACGAGGCGAAGTAAACTCGTACGAGGTTTCTGAAAACCTCCCTAATTCCCTACCTTGTCTATTTTGGTTCCTTTCTTTAAATTCCCATTTTAAAAGAAATATGTGCGAAGCTGTTAAGTGCAAAACATTCATTTTGGAGAGGGAAAATGGCTTGTGGCGACTCGAAGCTTCCTCCCACTAACTGTACAGGCTCCCAGTCTATCATTTATGGCGCACAGCCACCTTAGCCTTCTCGTCAAGGCACACAGGCCCAGCTTTGCAGGCAGTGCACGCGATCCATTCTTGCACGAGAGAGCAAAACTGACTCCGCAGATGAGATATCTCGTATCATCATTCTTCTATATATCTGGTATCTGGTATTGTTTTCTTCTCTTATACAGCTTTTGCCTGCCTGTCCACGTCTTTTAGATACCTTTGCTTTTGCATCCCTTTAACTATTCTGTCTTCCAGAGCTTTTAGATAAATGTTGTTGCAAGTTCGGCTTTTGGAGTCGGAGTCTCACTAAGGTCATCAATGGACTTGTCGCGGAGACCGCAGCCCCACCATCGGAGCGAGCAACTCTTACAATAAAGAGTTTATTCAAAATTCAAAGTGAAACGTCCCACAAATCACAGGGGCGGCCGCCCCGCTCAGGTCACCCTCTCACCAGTCGTTGCCAGCCGACCTACGTCGGGTAAACTATTGAGCGCCGGAGCATCTCAGGAGAACCGATCCCAGCCTGAACATGCAATGTCACTGCATGTTCCTGAGCAGCTGGCCGGAGCCCAACGCTCTACCAACTGGGCTACTGGGATGGCAAATGTAGGGACGACGTAAGAGAACAGGTATGGAGCTTTGCAGGATTAACCGTGTGGAATATTTCAGTCTAGCTCATTCATAGGCGAATCCAGGGTAAACAATCCAGCCATAGCCCCTTCTAATCGGCCAAAATTTACCGATTTTGGCCAATTTTGTTTTAAAATATGTTTTACGATTTTGTCCATTTTAATGTAATTGCTTTGCGCCTCCACCGCATCAGTTTAATCTGAACCCGCCTTGAAGTCAACTCCGGTTGGGTCATCAGGCCAGGTCCGAACTCCCAAATAATTGTTTCAGGTTTTAATGATTGAGCTGGGATTCGCCTTATCGAATAAAACCACCAACCCGAAAATTTTGCTGTTATGGGATTTCTTGCGTTAGTGGCCTGCGTTCAGGTGCGAGGCCTTCGTTTGGAAAGGTTAGAATCAAAGCGACAGATTGAAGTGTGCTCTTATTTAACATGTACGGTCATGGGCGTCGAAAGCTGAGGACAGGAACGGGAGGACGGATCCCCTAACTCGCCAATCTGTGGGGATGCCTCCCAACAAGTTTTGGGAATCGACGTAGGTTTTATAGTCTCCTATTACCTACCTACGTTGACCTACGTAAATTTGTTCATGAGCTTCATGGTCATTGACTTTTTCAAAGAGAGTCAATTTAAAGTTCAGGTCCCCCCGCCATCACCAGTCCAGGGTCCGTAGCCCCCAGTAACAATTCCGTGGCGCTGCCCGTGGGTAAGGTTTGGACTAACCCCAAGTTTAAACATAGTTGTTTACTCTAACAAATGGTGTTATATTGTCTGGGGAAAGTCGCCCATGGGGCATCTTTCCCATTCATTGAGGGGCATCTTTCCCATCAGTACCCAAACTAGATAAAACCTGAAGTGCAAAATCATACAATTAATACACTCAAGCGAAATGCTCATTTAATGAGTTCAATATGCCATCATCCGTAATGGGAAGGCAAACAAAGCACACATCCAATATTCTTCGAGATATCTGCAACCTATGTGGGCAATTTTTTCTAAGAAAGCATCGAAACAAAGACTTACCCATCAGCTTCACGAAACTCACAGGAGGGAACTGAATTTTTGCGCAAGAAAAATCAAAGCCTCGGCTTTCGACCAAGAACAATATTATTTACCAGTGGTGGCCCGGATTGCCGGAAGAGAGGATGGGGCGTCTTACCCGATGGGGCATCTTACCCCACTCTCCCTACATGATCGCTCTTCTGGGGGAGGGGGTGGGAGCGAAGATACTTTGCTCTACACACCTAGTGTAAACACCTTTTTTCACAAATTTACCCGGTCTTTGGGGGCCAAAAAATAGTTTGGCCCTCCTAAAGCGCTTTGGGGGGCCATGGCCGGAATGCCCCTACCCACTACGTCCGTCAATGAGCTACCTATGGAGATGAGGAGGTTGCCCAATTCCAAAATTTTGTCGTGCTCCCAAAAATAACATAATCACAGCCCGGGATTAGGGCATGCGCTGAGTGAGTAGCGTTGTGCGATATGTTTGTTTTTTTTGGTGTGTCACCTTATTTTAAACCCGACTTACATTGTTTTAACAGTTAGTGCGAGCTCCTCCAATAGCCATCTAACCGACGCGGAGTCGTAATAGCCACAGCTGCCTATATGTGGAGACTCTGAATAAAGTCTTTGTATTTGTCTTATGCCCATTTGACTCATTAGAAAATTGAAATTTAGAAGATTTTTTTATTTCCGAAGCACTTAACAGCTTGAGATGTTCTGTGAAAGTCTCATTCCAGAATCCTTAGAACGGATGAAGAGCAAGCGGCTCGAAGATGGACCGCTTACGTTTACTCCGTGTTGTGCCCACTTCTAGTTAAAGTCTCCAATCGAAACTTCATTGGGTAAGAGAGTAGCACCAGAGTTACAATAACTAACCACAACCATCGCAGCCTTGACTCCATTGGAGGCACCGGGGCGAGATGTTAATGTTTTGAGATTCAGGAATTTCAAAACTATGGTCATGGGATTCATCTGAGATACCATTACCAAAAATAGTTTTTAATTCCATTCGCCAACTAGTTCTTTTTCCTACCCGAAAATACACTGCTAAGATATAATTGAACAATAATTTCTCTGGTTTGTGGTTAGAGTAATGGCTACCCAGATAGCTCACTTAGAAGAGCTTTGGGCTCTAGCCTGCTACTAAGTACCGATGCTGTGATTGTGCATTGGAAACACTTGGAATCGATTCGCCTGAGGCGCTCCTATGCTCAACTTTTGACCAGCATTTCTCCGTTCGTGGGAGGAGCTTAAGAAGCGTTTTCTACTTGTTGGATGCCATAGAAGTGCATAATATGATCACAGCAGGAGCACACACCATGCCGTATGTATGGCGACTGCTATTTTTTCAATGGAAAGTCCGACGTAGAATGACAAAATGGGTTCTCACCACGTAATGGTACATTATTTCAAGTAATTATGTTTATTTTCCATCATTTGTCTACCTCACTGACTGAATGCAGTAAACGCTAAAACCATACTCAAAAACGATATACCAATGTAGTAATATAGTATCAATGTTGTATATCAAATGTAAAATCAATGTTTCATGTAGCACAAGCAAAACAGGCACATAGCAAGCTTCCTCTTGCTATATCTTCTTGGGTTCCTGGGGCGTTGAAGGTGCACTGCCTTGGTACTTGTGGTTCTAGTGCCTGCTTTTTTATGCATTTGAACATAGTTATATCGTGTATCAAACTCAGAAATGCAAACAAACGTCAGGTAAAAGTTGAACTTCGGAGAGCTTCAGGGAATCGATCCCAAGTATTTTCCATGCAGAATCACTGCGTATGCACTGAGCAGCAGGCCAGAGTACAACTCTCTACCAACTGAGCAACTTGGGCAGTCATTATTCTGGGCTTAAAACAGCGAAGTTGTTGGCAAACTACATGTTACCCATATTGTTTCATCACTGTAAGAGCCAATTAGTCATACTGAATATTGCCACTTTTTGTCTTGGCAGCTAACATTAGTCCCGTAGCCATAGGCCTGGAATCCCTGAATTTCTAAACGTCACTATTCAGTTCCAGCGTCTCAAGTGGAGTGAACGCTCACAATTATGTTGTTGGTCAGCTAGCGTAATTGTTTTTATAATAACGAAATAAAGCTTTCGCAGATCATCTCAGAATTGTTAAATGCATGGCTAAAGGATATGTGCTTCTCAATTCAAACTATTTTGGCTTCCTTACTGAGTCTACTGTAGATGCACAAATACTTTTATACATACATATTGCCTCTCGTTCCTTTGTTCCCGCTAACTCTACCACACTTATAGACATTCTGTTGATGCTGTATACTTTTTCACGGGAGAATTTTAATCAATCCAGCAGAAACTTCTCAACCTTCCATAGCTTTCAACCCCATGAGGGAGGGAGGGATCATATAATGTTGAAAATATTTTACCAAATAACGAGTTTGTATTCAGTTAGTTATATGACTGCTCTACACCTTTTCACCATTATGGCCGCTGTGCTGCGCCAGTCGCCGATAATCACGCGGATAAACTCTTCTCATCAAAAGGAACGGGCTCTGATAAAAGCAGGGAAACTGACCTGTCACTTGATTGTCTGACTGGAAAACACAAGCCATTGCGCTCTCTCAAAGAAGCAGATTTATTGAAATTAAGCATTAGCCAATATCATGATTCCATTCTAGGCCCGCCACTGTAAGAGGCTGTTGGGTGCTTGGGTGCAATTCAGTTCAAATGAACGAGGGGCAGCAGAGGATATGCGGCTGTTTCATTAGCACCATTTAAAGTTTGAGTGCTTTACTCCGTTGTAAACAGGTGAGGTTTCAGACCACGGCATTGGTGCTTAGAGGCTCAAATTATTCCAGTGGATTACACCAGTCACTTAGGTTCAGCAAATAGACCCTGCATGTTCCAAAAAATCAAAGTTAGCTAATACTTTGGCAAACAGGAAATTTATTATGTTTCTAGGCTATGATATTTGTCGCTCTAGCTCTAACACAAATAAAAATTGAGAAAGGGAAGCTCAAAATGTTGGATTTTTTAGAATTTCCAAAATTAGAAAGTGGTGCGGGTATACTGGGGTTCATGTTCTTCACCCATAACGTGTCCTTGGCACCAGTCCTCTGGGGAAGTAGAAAAATAGACAGACAGACATAAAGACAGACGCCAGCGACGAGGTCTGTAAAACTGTCAGACAAAAAGCAATTTTCTATTTCTCAACGGCTTTTGGCATGTCATGTCCAGTGGCCTAGTCATTTCTTATCATCAGTGTCTTCGAGAGGCTCGGGTAATTTAAACCAGCCATTGACTGGCGTTGGCTCTCGCCTGACCTGCTGTTCTCATACTTGAACTTATGATGGACATCATTAGAACGATGAACCCCTTATCTGGTCCTGTCTGCGAGGGCAGAGACTCGCCCCCCAAAGCGTCGCCGCGTGGTTGTAAGCACCGTATTTCGGGTAAAAGAAATCGATACTTTTAGTGCTGGGTTAACGCAGTGGTGTTACCATTTTTCTGCTAATACACATGTGAGAGGCATACAAGCGGCTCAGTAGTGTAATAGCAGATGTACCATTAAACAACATTGCTTCAAAAGCTTCAAAACATTTTTTCGATTATGAGCCCGAGTCTGTCATATAGGCTTTAGTTAAGCTATATTTTGGTTGCCACGTGTATATCATTTTACAACTAAAGCTTGGCAAAACTTTTCTTGGCTGGTGACATAGTTATATCAGGAGTTTTCAGCAGTCTCAACAGCCACATACTGAACCCATCACCAGGACGCAGTCGGATGAATGAAGGATGAAGAGCAATGAACATGAACAGCGGCGGTGGGGTGTGGAGAGCAATAACATTTTTACTTCCTGCCTTAGTGCCGTTGCTACAGCAGTTATGGCCTGGAATAGCACGTGCGTGATCATTGTTAAAGTCAACTGCGCCCGACACTGCGGGATAAAACGCTGTGGTGTGGTGGAAGGGAAGCTTCGGCTTGTACTTACTTCCCAGAATAAAGTACATTTACTATCAAGTTTGTTCACGAAAATCCAATGTGCCTGGTTTTGTAATTTTAAGGTTTTGAAAATGGGTGGAAAATGTATACATTCAGGTTTTGTTTCTCTAGCATTTTAATGAATCAATAAGATTAAATTTGTTCATTACTATGTACCTTCCATTAATATATTCCTGCCATTTTGAATTTTCAGTCACTTTTTCCTTGACAGTTTAGTGCTAGAAGTATATATAGTATTTATTTTATTTTCATTGTATTATCTATTTTATAGATTTCCTTCGATTAATGCAAGCAATATATTTTCTGCGGCAGTGACTGCAATGTTTTCCAACATGATAACCGTATTATTCAGTAAGCTGACTTATCCTTCGAAAATGCCCCTAAAAACATTTTTTTCTAAAAATAAAATGATCTCTTCTGCCTTGTACAGACGTTTCCTGACAAGATTCAACTGTCACAGATGTCAAATGTTGACAAAATATTTTTAAATTTCCATCAATATAACGATAACACTGATAGATTTATCAACCACAGCTCTCCTACAGCATGTACTCGAGATATGAGCTGTTCCTGCAAGCTCATACCTCTGCCCTCTTTATGACTTCCTGGCCAACACATTCGCACATTTCAGGCTTGATCAGACGAACCTGCTTCCTGATGCTGCTGTTCAAATCTCTCAGTGTTTCTACTACTGGATGGTACACTTTGCTTTCCAGATATCCCCACAGAAATATGTCTAGGGGGTCAAGTCCGGCGAGTGTGCTGGCCAGTCGGCTTGAGTCTTCTTCGAGATCACCCGCTCGGTTAAGTGATCCTAGAGCCATGTTAAGGTAGCTCCTTCCGTGTGTGGGGTTGCTCCATCCTGTTGCAACTACTGCTGCTGCAGCTTGCCCGCACATTTTCGCTTGAGTGCTTCGCAAATCGCTGAAATACGGTGATGTAGCGCTTCGTTTTTAATGTCATTGTTTCTCCCCCACGGCTCTCGAATAAAAAGGGACAGGATTCGGCTGCTCAAAGCGCACCATGCTGTCACCTTTGGTGAATGCAGAGAAGTCTGAAGAACTTCGACTGATGCCGATGTTCCCCCAAAGCGGAGGTTGAGTTCATGAACCTGGCTGCAAAGGTGGAAGTGCACCTCATCCGAAAACCAAGCTTTGTGCAGAAACTTGTTTGACCTGGATCTTTTTTATTTGAACCATTGACAGAACTTAACTCGCTGTTCTTGGTCCAATTTTGTCAGGAGCTGGTGCGAATGAATATATTGTATGGAGGCAGTGAAATTTTGTTTTCAATATTCTGTGTACTGAAGACTTGTCAAGTGTCTGACAGAGGTCTTTGGCTGCTTTTGAAAGGTCCCGGAGATATTAGTGACGGTTTCCTTATTGTTGATGGATAAGTTTCTTCGCGATTTTCCCCTACTGCTGCAGTGCTCAAAATACTATAA
Organism: Lepas anatifera; assembly: GCA_034440635.1. NCBI lineage: Eukaryota > Metazoa > Arthropoda > Thecostraca > Lepadidae > Lepas > Lepas anatifera. Next base: position 55,288 of record JAOTON010000343.1, read on the forward strand.
AATGTTCGGTCAATCTCAAAATTGTTTTCTTAGTGAGATTGAAGCAGTGGGCAATTAGGTGCTTCAGTTTTCGCTGTGTTTGGATGACAGACTTCGTCTGGAGGTAGAACTGAGTAATTGTAGTTTTTTTCGTATCCAATGGTGCCATATTTTCAAGATACATTTACTTAAAGGTACGTTCAATAGGGATTCCTTCACCTTCGGGCCCCGTGTCAAATTGCTCCTAATCGCGAAGCTCCCCAACAAATTTGTGAGAATACAAGATAGCCAGGTTTATTCCAAATGCATCACATAAGAATTTCGTCTTCGAGTCTGAGAATTTTGTGGCAAAAATTTGGGTAATTAATCATTTAATTATCCCATGCTACATCTTACGATGTGTGACGTCACATCCGGTGTTCTGCGCTTGCTGTTGAACGGGGGCTGTCATATCTTGGAATGAAATGAAGGGGACAAAACGAAAATGTACAGCACATGGAACAAAGATATCCAAGGTTTTGTTAATGAGGGATCTGCAATTAAAGGCGAAATTGTGATATGTAATTTTGGAACATCCGGTATTATCATAACAAGATGATTTGGAAACGCTTATGATAGGATGAGCGCATAGGGATACCTTTGTAGTCTTAATTAGAAATTAAAATGTTTACTTCAGCACAGCATTTCGAAAGCTGCTGTTCGAATATTCACAGGTTATTTCATGCCCAAGGCTCACCGTAGTAATCCATTTCCCTGTAGATTTCAGTTCAGCAGCGTTCGCCAAAATGGCTGCAATGCTTGTGTACCACGCTGTTAATAACGTGGCCAGTCGATTAAGGACCCTCCGGGCAACGAGTTCCGAGAAATTATCTTCCGCTTAGGAATTCATTTTGAGCTGTATATACCGTATGACGACTATGATGATGAGCGTTTGTTAAATGGCTTGATGTGTCGTGTCACTCAGCAGTCTAATTCCGCCCCGGTAGCTCAGCTGGTAGGAAATTGGCTCCGACCCACCGCTCAAAAACATGCAGTGGCAGTGCGTGTGTGAAGGCTTAGGATCGATTCCCCTGATAGCCTCCGGTGCTCAATATTCAGCGGACGTAAATGGCTGACAACGATATTCGACTAGCAACTCATCAATTAGAGGGCGGCTTGAGCATACCTCCCTTCCGTGTGGGACGTGAAACATATTCAAAATTCACCTGCAATAACAGGAATTACTTGTTTGGATGATAGGGTGGGATGCAGGAAGCAAGTTCATAGAACACAAGTGAGACTTCAATCCTTAAACCGTATCTTGCAATAACATGGGAAAAGTTATATAAAAACTGAGCTAGCTTCGAAGATGTTTATCAATAGTATCTCCAGAAAAACATGGGCAGGTTTTGTTCACGGTCATACTGTAAAAAGCAATGTTTCGAAAAGCAAAGTGTTGAGATACCACGCAAATTTTCCACGAAAAGATTAACGGGTTGATTTTTGTGGAGGATCTACCTGCAAACTTTTTTATTGTGTACAGCACGTCGGCACGTTATTCCAACAACAAAGCAGTCTGTAACAATATTGAGAGCATTCAGGATGCTTGAGTATTTTAAATGATGTGTCAGATGATAGGTCATGTGAGTATATTATATAAAAAGGATGTCTGATGCGGTTACAGCAGCTGAAAATGGTGAAGGAATTCCTAATGTAACTAAGGTAAAGGAACGACTTTTTTGCATACGTGCGCATATTTTACGTATGCCCCAAAAACAAACCATGTCCTTTTTTCTTTCTCCATCCCGAAGAAAACCTTTAATGCTAAAATCATCAGAACATCAGTCTAACATCAAAAAAAATTAACACTGAAAACTGGCTGAAAACGCATAAAAGGGTCTGAGCGTAGGCACATGCTGAAATATGAGTTAATCATGCCCCGTAAATGATATAAAAATAATATTCTGGTTGTTTCGATTCTGGCGTTTTGAACGTGCACAACAGTATGTACTGTTTCTTACTGCTGTGTATAATTGTTGGAGCTTATCGATACACCAACTGTCAGGGTCATATGGTGTCGCCAACTCTCTCCCTTCTGGAAGGGTTTCTCGGGAGCCTGCTTGCACATTGTTCAGGGAAACTGCCGGGACTGGAACCCGGGTTCCTTACTGTTGTCCTGCGCATAGGAACATGATTGGGGAAATCTCGCGATAAAGAAGAAAACTAGATTGCCAATAGTAATTATAAATCACGCAACTGTGATACCTTACTTACCAACCACAAAAGCATTTCTCTCGAGGTATGGCATTTAGAAGAATAACGTAATTTATGCAGTATACCGGAAGTGCCGTCGCAAGCGTAATGCTGACAAAATGTCACTGGGGTTCAGTCCCTTCGATCATCGGTGTGTTGGTCCTATGCAATGATTCAATCCTAGGATATATTTGCTAAAATTCGGTTCAAGTTATGGAGTACGGCGCATATACGCGTGGGTGCTTGGGTTAATGATATCCTGATCCGACTGTCTCTTGTGTGAGAAGATCGGCTTTGGTTCTATTTGTTGTGTCAATCTCTGATGATACAACCTGCAGCGTTCAAGTTTGCGAGACAAATGCAGAAGTTTTAGTTTTCTCGTCCTTTGTCATCTTGTGCCAGACCCGTTTGATAGATCTATTTGAGATTTATTGTGACAAATCCGGCTGGTGAAGACACTTTGAACAGCCATAGTCCTGTGTTGTTACAACACCATAAACTTGGACAAGTTTTATTGGTATAGAAATTGGCTTCCTTGACAAAAGTTAGCATTAAAAATTCAACAGTCGAAAACAAGAAAAATGCAATGTCGCAACCCACCTGAGCCGAAGAACGGGAATCTGAAGGACTGTTGTCATCTTGATGTTTGTTTTCTTTCTGGTCCCGGTCAGCGACTCAATGACGAGCTTTTGAGCGTCCAATTTGTTAACTTATGAACCCTTGAAATGGTGAGGTCTTCTGCAGGCAGTCGCTTTTTCGAATCAATTCCTCCTTGGGTAAGGAAATGAGTTTTTTCAGGAATACTTATCGTTAAGCAGTATTAACTTTTGTTCCGATGTGCAGAAGTGTGTCCATGCGAATCGAACTTGTGACCCCTGCTCTCGGGTTCCTCCGACCGATGCTTTCAATGAAGACTCCGGCTAAGCTATCATGTACCCGGCTGTTCCGTATCCCGTCTCAGCTCCTGGCACGGCTCTTTTACAGAATTCGGTGTCACCAGGCCCAGGACTAGCGGAAGAAATAGCTAGACTTCCAGCCTTCTGTCCTGTATGTGTCCTGGAATTCCAGTAGCCAGTGTGGGTGCTCCGTCCAGCGCACCGGCACGGGGACGAATGCTGAGCGATCTTGGCGGCTAAATCAATGAGGAGATGTGCGCGCAACAGCGCGGGTCGGCCGGTCGGTGGAGGTTCTACCAACTCGACTGGTGCAGGATTCCAGTGGTTCAGCGCAGTCCCCCATCGCCTAGAGTGTGCTTCAGATCGGGACTCTGAATGGACCCCCGAACTCCATGACTGATGAGGTAGATTTAGGAAGAAAATAAGGATTTTGTTTTGATTTGGATTAGGATTTCAATGCAAATTCCAGACTTGCTAAAATATTATGTACTTCAGTATCTAAATCAGCTTTCGGGCAGTAGTTCTAGTTTTGAAATTCATTTTTTCGCAATTAGGCTAAGATCCCGTGGGGTGGCATGGGATGAATCTGGATTTTCTTAGCGAAAACGCACCATATGATTAGTTTGAATCTTGCAGCTGATGCTTGGAAATTGAAATATCCGTTCTTTTGTTGTGAGTTTAAAGACGAGTCCTTATCACACCCACGAAAGCCAAACAAATTTGTTGTTTTTCCTGTACTCTTTCAGAAAAAGACGTATTTCAACCTTCCCAGAGATAAGTTTAAGTGCCCAAAACCAATTCAAATTTATTACACAAAAATTATAAGTTAAAAAATATTTGAATATTGATTTGATGTTTTGCTGGGCACCTTCAAAGGGTAAAAATCTACAATCCTAACCACGGCAGTACATGCAGTAACACCTCAGAGCTTTGTGCGATGTGCTGTTTCCTTGACGAACAGCTGTTTCCAGATAGGAAACATCGCGTCTGACAGAAATCAAGCTAAACAGTGTTACAATGTAGACAGCCTCCAGACTGAGGGAATTCATTTACAAAGATATCCTTAAGTTTTATATAGGGCCGAAGAGGTGGTGCCGGATAGGTCTTATGTGTGGTGACCAGGGCCGCCAGGGTGGTCATTTTGTGGCCAAATATATCAAATTTTGCCTTCTTTTGCTGTGTTGGCCCCGCGTTTTTTCGAGGTTGGCCCTTTCTTGGAATCTGGCCTATTTTGGCCCTTTTCTAGCAGTTGGCAGCAATTTTTGTTTGTCCCTTGTATAAATATAGCTTCTTTTGGCCTTTTCCGCTCTTGAATAATATTTTTGACACCAAAAAAGCAGCACCGCAGCAGAAAAAACATTTTTATGGTGGTGGGAGGAAGGGACAGAACTTTGTTAAAACACGATCCACGGCTATGACAGCCAGCAAAAGCCGGGCGGTCGGCTGTGGAGATGGCTGGCGAGCCGTTGGATCTCAGTCGCTGATAGAAACTGGTCTACTATGAAAATAAAAAATACTCCAAAATTCTAGATCTACCGCTGTTCAAGAGCCAAAAGTTTTACAGTTGGAAAAGCAGGAAACATACTAAATATTAGCGGGGAGTGGTGCGGCCAAGATAATTGATTATGCTAGCAGATTTTATTTTTATGTGGATAACATTATTTGATGGCCACGCAGGACTGAAAGTGTTTTACTGGCTTCCTATTAGATGGCTAAAAATTGTTTCAAGTCAATGTGAAACTGACAACAATTAATTTTAAACAGTGGTACAAGAGTGCTCTGTCGCTTTTCTATGAGTTTGTAGTACTGTTAGGGGTCTTTGTAGCTCAAATCTGACTTCTGTAATATTTATTTATCCATTTTAGTAAAAACAAAATTTTGGCCCCTTTTTGGCCTATTTTTCTAACTCAGTTGCACTTTTTCCGCCAAAAAAACCTGACAGCTTTGGTGGTGACTGATTCAGTCAGCTGCTGGCAGAGATGGCAGGCACGTGCTCTCCAACGTCACGGCTTTGTCCGTGACTGGCATCCTTGTCTAGGGATCCACTACGCCCTTGCGTAAGACACTAGTTAGCTCGGGCTAGTAAAAAGTACAGCCTGCAAGGTGCTTAAGAAATGCTGAACTTAAAGATATTATTGAGCTATTGAATCTCGAGGTGCAATCAAGGAATAGGTAAAGTTGTTCGCCCCCCTTAGGTCGGCAGAGGTGTCCCTGTCCAATAAAGCGAGTGGACAAACTAAAAACTGATTGTGTCAGGTGTCACCTATGATATTCTGTTGCGGTCTCCATTTATAACTTATGAAGAACTTTCAGAGTTACAATCGATTATCCAAATCCTGTTTACCAATTTAAAAGTATAAAAATAGGTATTTTTGGTAATCTTTAGCCAAATAACGTTTCAAACGTAGGTTTTCCACCTTTCAAAATAATGAAGTATGGCTAATAGCACATCAGATATGCTTACATGTGCAATCATCCATGGCAGCCAATGGCAGACTAACAATATCTGCCTTGGGACGATGGCCTGTCGTGAATGCTCACTGAGTAAAACATACATCGCTCAAAGAAAGGGTTCGGGCCTTGGCTACACTCAAAATCAACCCCTGTTCATCTATATATATTTTACTGTTGGAATTCAAAAAGGAAAATTCGAAAGGGTAATTATACATTTTCAGGCAGATATAATCCCGGGTTGGCATAAACCTGAACCGAATATTGTTGCTTATTTTGGAAGCATTCGATCCCTTTCAGAATACGGCTTTGCTATTTGGGGCAGTGCCTGAAAAGGTTAACTAAAGAGGCTATATACAATCCAACATGAATTTCTCATCTGGCGAGCTTCTTACACACACTCCTCTCAGCCATGAATATATCTGTCTTATTCTGATCACGCCCACTTCAAAGCTTTGATTCTGGCCAGTAAACACGTCCAATTGACGTTCTATTCGTTCACAAATTTCTCACTGGAAATATTAGGTAACTGAGCCCTTATACTCCCACGTTCTCACTTACATAACACGGGCTGGAACATCGTACCACCAGTAAATATTCACTTGATTTTCAATTTGCAAATGCTGATAGATTTAGGAGTGCTAAGACGAGGAGCTTGATTATACGACTATAATTTGCAATGTTTGAAACCGAGAAATGTTGGTTGTTTTATCGAGCTGCGACGTCCATCAATATACTGTTTTCAAGATCAGCCTTAGTCTGATCTTTTATATGAACATCCCGTTGTTTTTAGATATCAAGTAAATCAGCATGCTGGAGATCTGACGATTTAGGCGAGTTAAGTGTCGTTTAATTATATCCACTTGAACAATGAACGAAACAAGACGAGAAGTCATTCAATGATGTACATAGATCATAATCTATTGTTCAGCAGTGTCTTATGAACAAATAAACCAAATACATAAGTGGTGTCACTAAACTCTGCGAAGATTGGAAGTTAAACATATTTCCAGAAACAAATTTTAAGATCTGTTTGATGTGCCTTATTCGGGCTGCCACAGGTAAGGAAGTGTGTTTATGATGCTACTTCATAAACACCATACGTTTTATTACGTTTAAACTAATTCCCCATTAGCGTAACAGCTTAGAATCAGTATTTACTGGCTTTCTGCCAATGAAAGCGATCATTACCAGAGCAGCCATCATTTCAGTTTTACTTAGGTGTCACCTGTTACAGCCTCATAAGCGCTGGCGGCTAAATCGGCTGTGGGTGAGCACCGCGGTGACTCCCCTGAGGGCATTACCGGAGATCGGTCTCGGGAGGATGCCTGCAGGTCAGTGTACTGACACACGTGGCTTTTCTCGGAGCAGTGCATGGTTATGTGGTGACTGAACACTGTAGGCAGGGTGGCGGAAACATACCAGACACTCGGTTAAATGATTCGATTAGTCTGTTCCCACGGTCGGTATGGAAATAGAACGTACCGAGGCTGCTCATGTATCCGGGGTAATTGCAGGTTCATGTTTAGAAGTACTGACAACTGAACAGCCAGGAATAGCGACAGGTCCCGGGCACAGAATTTGTGAAATGCGTCAGAAAATAAGCATAATCCCGTGCAGTCCTAAGGCTGGTAACTATGGGCGGAATTACTTGTTCACGCGCAGTGGAAAATAACTTTGTGCTTGGTAGAGTTCTGTCCTGGTTTTGTCGAAACGTTTTCGAAATTTTCACATGTTGGTAAACTAAGGCCATGCCAAATTACATCAACTAAACTAAATTACCAGATATTACAACTAAATATATACACATTTATTTGGAACTCTCTTTCACAAGGTAAATGACAATCATAACACTATGGAATAAAATGGTTCGCACATGGCTACATTCAATAACCAATGTTTGAAATTGGGGACTGGGTGGCTCAATGGCTACATTGCCTGCCTCGAGATAGGAGCCGCATGCATTAACGCGAGCACTGGAGGTGTGGCCTAGGGGTCTCCCACCCATGTTTCCAAAGTGGCTGGGAAACTTTTATCAGCCAAAATAATTTGAGAGAATTTACAAGCTCGTTGATTGGTGTATGAATTTCTAAAATCGTTCGATAATATTTTATTGATGGGTTTACAAATTCATACTTATATTAGTTGGAGATCGTCACACTAGCAAGTTCACAGCAGTTTTCTTGAATTGGAGACAAAGTGGAAACGTCATAACGCAATATAAGCTAAATGATGTGTCAAGATTACCTCACGTGAAAGTAAAGGCCAAGGTCAAAGGTCACAGGTCAAGGTAATGACAAAATGTTTAGGGTCGTTGGCCCCAGTGCAGCCCGTCAAATGGCGTTAACCAGGATGACGTATATTATGTCAAGAAGCCATAGTTAGGTAGCTCAATTGTAAGGTCCAAGTCAAAGGTCGTGGGTCATGTTCCATCATCATTTCCTGCCCGACGGTTGGCATAGTTATAGTTCTGGTGCATATTACAGGGAATATATAATATTTGAACGTTATAGATAAATAATCTTGAATGATCTTGACCTCAGAATTTCAGGAGACATCTTGGGACCTTCCATCTATGGCCTTAATTCCTTACTTATTCAGCACAGACCGTAATTCTCGATAGGGCCCCAACACTGCCAATATTCTACTTTTATGACCTCTTTTGACCTTGAATGTATTGACCTAGATCAGTGAAAGTGGTCTAGATCACCATAGGCCTCATACGCTCCCAAACGAGTGTTTAACAACGTCATGATATAAACGAACACAGTAACTGTCATGACTTTTCGCAATCTTTGCAAACTTTTGAATTCTTACTAAACAAAAAGTCATGTGTTTTCTTACGCAGGCATGCACGTAAGATTCAATGAGAAACAGCCATGATAATACTTGAATGGTCCAATCAAATAAAATTTTTTCTCCGATCATGTGAACATTTTAATGATCCAAGGGTCGCGAGATTGAACCCGCCCAGGGGTCAGGGTTAGAATTTGCTCTAACTCTGCTCTGGCCTCAGCCTAGTTAGTTCCCATCCTCTTCGAAGCCATATAACCTCTCAGTTTGTACGTTCGTTAAACCCAACCAGAAAAGGAACTGAAGAAGTGTCCACAATGTATAAAGGACTATATTTGATCCATATATGGCCTTTACAAAATTTACAGGTGCTCTTGTTCTTACCTTTGACTGGCGATGTTTGCCTCTTCTTCCGTCACAGCCTCATCAGCAGGCTCTGAAAGGAAGCGATAAATAATCGGTGATTTCGTGTTTACACAAATCTAAGCCGATGCTTCATTGCACCAGCACACAGTGATGGATCTACGATTTAGGTAGAGAGGGGGGGGTGGCACAGCCCAAAATGGATGACCAACTCCTTGGGGGTGGCCAATTGATGACACTCCCATGACATATTTTGTGTTGCTTAGATGTAGGGTGTTTTAACATCCTCACCAGGAAGCAACGGGGAAACTTTTGCCAAAGGGGCGACTTCGTCTAGAGAGGGGCAACCAAGTAGTCGAAAGGCAATCTGCAAATGTCAATGAACGGGCAGCAAACAATGAAAGACGCCAGAAAACAGGGCCCCTGTGCCAGGGCTACCGTCTAGAGTCAGGTATAAGGCACCTGTGAGGCTCACGTCTTGCATTATAAGCACGTTCAGGGTACTCTATGTCAACAAGCAGGGACTCCGCAGATCTAAGGGGTCGGGCACAATCGCTCCTCTTGGAGCTGTTCCTGCCTGTACACCAGTGGGCCCAACAGCGCCACACACCTATGCTGTAGGCTTGTAAGTAGTGGCCGCGGCTGTTCTCCGACAGGGACACTTCAACAGGTGGCGTCATGTCTGAAACAAAACGCCAATCATACATTCATGTGTTTAGATATCATATACGAATATGACAATTTTATATTCATATGGGGTTCATGTGTTTTCTAGGGGAATGCATTCCCAGGGGCAGGCTTATGGAACATGGAAGCAGTGCCATTAATTGGGGATGTAATTATGTTTTGTGATTATTTTACCGGTTGCGTTCATATTATAGTAGGGGTAGAAGCTCCGTCCCCCTGTAATATTCTTCCATGGTTTAAAAGACAACGGAGCTGCCGGACCCATACTTTTCCTGATTGTTTACTACATTTACCCCAAAATTTGAAGTCTTGGTCATCTCAGCAGACGTCACCGGTCTAGCTCAGGTGACGTCGCCGGTGTGGTGGTCGGAAGAGTCACCGTTGCTCGATGACGTCACGGCTGCTCGCCACGGGGGCCCTAGCTCAGGTGACGTCGCCTCGCAAACATGTTCTGAGTCACAGTTCTCGAAATGACATAGCGGAGTCGTAAATAATTCGTTCGTTGTTAGGACTTTCTCCACTCGAGTTTAAACAAGGTGAAGGAGCTTTCGACCTGCATTTCAGGCCTTCGTCAGCAGTTTAATACATGGTAGAGAAGCACAATTCAGAAACAAATCCTGAAACAAATGGTGTTTACAAAGCGCTAAATATTTCCAATCGGAAAACTCAAGGTTAAGAGGACAACCTACCTCTAGCTGGGAAATGACAAATGGAAATAACTTTACTAAATCAAGCAATTAAATACAGTCAAGGACATACTAAATCAAGCAATTAAATACAGTAAGGAAACCATATTTAACAAAATATAATTCGATAAGAAGGTGATACTTTTACCGTAGATTGTGCAAGACCAACATTAAAGTGTAACCAACAAAGTTCAATGATACGGTGTTATTTTAAGCACGTTATGCATGATATAACTTTTACGTGGCTTACATTATCAAATGAAAGTGCACACTAATAATAGCACATGAGGATCTATGCGTAATTTTAGGAAACAGCTGAACAGAGGAAACAATAGTAAGTACGTTCTAGGTTAAATCCAGAAGCAGCTCAACGGCTGCCGCGGCGAGTGATGGGCAGCCACCGGTCTGGAAGCCGTGTTCCTGAGTTTCGGTTGACGTTGGAGTCATTCGGCGAAATTATGATAGTCTCACGACCTTTCCGATTGGAAATATTTAACGCTTTGTAAACACCATTTGTATCAGGATTGTTTTTTAATTGTGCTTCTCTACCATGTATTAAACTGCTGACGAAGGCCTGAAATGCAGGCCGAAAGCTCCTTCAACTTGTTTAAACTCCAGTGGAGAAAGTCCTAACAACGAACTAAGTCACAGTAGTAAGGGTGGGCATAAGTCAAGGGCTTAAGTTATTGATTGCATTTTCATAAAGCATGATAGAGACACGGAGAAGGTGCAGCAGCTTGTAGAAACATAATATTCATATATCACAGATCAGGGCTCAGAGGGGGATTCAACAAGCTTTCTATAGAAAATGCATAAAGCAAATTATGTTCAATAACTTTGCAAGGAATGACAATAGAGCTTTTGTTTTGACCTCATTAAGCTTACCTTTTTTCACTAGGATCTGATAGATCAGTTTAGTTTAGTTTTTTTAGTTTAGTTTATTGTCCAATCATCAACGGGCATGAACCATCCCAATGACAGATGAAGTCATGGTGATAAAACAGTGGTGTCAAATATCAATGTCAGTGGAAACAACATAAAAGAAAAAAACACAGTAAAACGGATACAAAATGGCTGAAAAAGACTGCTCAATCGCAGTTAGCCGCATAGAGAATCACGCGTGCTCGAAATTGAGCAGCTGTGGTGTTCCAGACAACAACATCTTCAGCTCCAACAGCGTGGAACCAGATAATATGTCGTTTTTAATCTTGATGATGTTCCATTGCAGAAATATACATTAAAGAAAATTATCAGAAACATTTTAGGAACCAATATCGATCCCAGGAGGGGAATCAATAGTAAATGGATTCAGGTAAAAATCAAGCTATCAAGTACTTTCTTTTGTGATTCTTTTTATCTCGCTGCCTAGTTTTTCATAGCCATTGACTGACCAATTTTTTTTTTATGAGTTTCTTATTTAACCTGAAAACTTTAATCCACTAATACCAACTTTAGAGTACCCAGTTTCTCTCGAATGTTACTAGTTCTACTATTCTTTTCGGGAGAGACTTGGGGAAATACTCAGTAAACAACTTTAGAATAAATGGGCGGGGAGTGGTGCGACCTTCAATTAAGATATTAACATACATGTCCCAAATTTACAACTGGAAAATTTGTAGTTAAAAAAACATCTCTGCACTTATCTAAGAACACATTGCAGATCCTCGGCAATCTACAAAACAAACCCGACGTAACAGTACTAACTCTAGCATGGGGCACATGAAAGAGAACCCTGTTACGCAGGGCTCGGGAAGCAGCCGCTAGAGGAAAGCATTCTAACAGAAAAGACGCGTCAATTTTGTGGTTATGAAGATTCCGTAGGAACAAAAGATCATGTTGCATCCTCCTTCCAGCTAATGAAGTTGGGCCGAAATGCCGAAGGAGGTCTTTGTATTCAAAAGAAATGTTGTTAATGCGGCAGCGTCCGCAAAGCCAGGTAAGAAATTTGTGTTGGATTTTTTATATTCCTTTTAGATGGGTCTGTGCAGCTCCTCCCCAAGTTACACAGCCATATTCTAGAATAGAATGAACGTGTGCACAGTAAACGCCAATAACCAGTTTTGTATCGAGTTGAAGAAGTGGCCTGCCGTGTTTTCCAGTTTGGAGTGACCTGATGAGAAATCCCAAGGCCCTATTCGCTTTTGAAATAATTTCCTCTATGTGATAGCCGAAGGTAAGTTTAGAGTCCAGGTTAACACCTGGACATGCAGAATGATGTTATACATGTTATACGGACATGTTAGACATGCAGAATGATCCATGATGACCTTGACCTTAGTCCGGTTAATCTTAGGATGTCACCGGGAAATGTCACATAATAGATATTTTGATTGGGCTTGGCAAAAGTATCTGATTTTGTTTATATATTTTCTACAGCTGTACTCTGTCAATCACTATTACACAAGACTTAGGCTTTTATGGTATTCCTATGGCAGTATGCTTTGACCTCTTATGACCTCAAAATTAATTGGTTTGGTCAAAAATATTTTGAACGTTTGTTAGAAATCAAGACGGCCTATCTAGCGACTCCTTCCAGTTTTTTCCAGGTAGTGTTTTTTATATCAAGGGGTACCAGCCCCTGGCAAAGTCGCCCCGGATTTCTGAACACGCGCAGATGAAATAATTTATATCTGGGTGCTGTAGCGGATACAAGAAGGAAGAAGAAGCTAGGGACCAAGCCCCCCCCCGAAATTTCAGAGTGGCATAGTTAATACATAGCCGGAGGCTGTTCTGAGGCAATGGAGAAGGAGCCTCCAGCCCCCTAGCCCCCCCTCCAAAAAAAAAATCCTTGTTCCGCCACTGCCTGTGTGCATCTAATTTCATGAGCCACTTGATACAGTTAGTTCTGTCCATTCATTATTATTATTATGAATATCATCACTGAAATCGTTGCACGCAAAATTAACTGCACTGAGGCTAGGTGGATTAGGGGATTTTGGGGCATTTTTCCATTGCTATCGGCATCACGTGCTCACCGTCCACGTCTCGGTCGTCGTACGCATCCCTCTGGTCAGCCTCTGCCTCGTCTGGAGAGATGTAGGGCGTGGCCTCCTCAGCCTCCGCCACCTCTTCGTACCTCCTCCGAATCTCCAAGTCGGCTTCTGAGGAAGCATTCGGTGTAGGCTGGGGTTCGTACTCCTCATCTTCCACTTCATCTCTGGAGGCATCGCCCGCAGCCTGCCCGGGTGATTTTGCCTCCTCCTCATAGGCCATCTCTTCTTCCATGTCCTCGTCTCTGTGGTCTTCGTGAACTGGAGAAAGAGAAGCCCTCTCGTACGCATCTTCGTACTTTGACATAGACATGGAGGCTGAGGGTTCCAGTTCAGGACAAGGCTCTTCTGCGTCCTCGTACTCGTCCATAAAAGGAGAGTAGTCTCGCTCGTAGTCGCGCTCTGGACTGTAGTCGTAGTCATCAAAGTCTTCGTCTTCATCGTAGTATTTTTCGGCATCTGGGGAACCATCGCCTTTCTCTGACGTGTCAGAGTCCTGTTCAGCGAAATCGGCACCTGACTCCAACAACTGAAAGTGGTCAAAATTTATTTGTTAGGAGGATAAGGATCTAGTTCCATTGGTTGGTAAGCCCTAGCCTACCATGATTTTTTGCTTTTGTATTTGCTAACGTTTTAAGTATTGTTTAATCAGCGATAGCATGAGCAATGTTGTCACGACGTTCAATCAAAGATACATATACGGAGAGGCATTTGCAAAGGACTCAACACGTGGTCGCTGCTCATAAGATGTTGTCAACGATTTATTACATTGATTTTTTGTGGAAAGGCTGTGCCCATATATACAGTGGTTTTGAGTTTGCTCAATCTTGTTTCTCGAATATAAGGAAATAAGTCACTAAGCATCCTATCATCTTAACGTTCTTTTTGGTTTACTCATCTAACCTGGAAATAAGCCAACAATACAGTTTTTGCTTACATATTCGAATATAGTTCTTCTTCATAACCGATAGGTAAGATGCCGAAAGACATACACAGTCAGAAGCAAATAGTGCTACGCATAAAACTATATACAAAAAAGGGTCGTGGCATAAAAATACTCTTCTGCATTCAATACAACAGACACATAGAATTAGAATGCTTCCTTAGTTTATCAAGCTGAATAAAGTTCGGTCAAAAACAAAACGTTCAGTGCTGGCGCTCCAGGAAGCGAAATGGAACAAATTCTATCCTGAAATTGATATGTCTGTGAATCAAGATACCACGGCTAGACGATCTGTGGATTTAAAATTCGTAACTATTGAGCTATTTCCTTGAGCAAAACATCTTGATACTAATTTGGCAACGTCATTTACTATTCAGCATGAGTAGTAACTGTGACAGTAAAATAAAACATATGTATTTATCCTCGAGTAGGTGCGTTTAAACTTACCAGTGCGTGGCGTTTGAGCTCCAAATCTTCCAGAATATCTTTCTTCTTAGGACGCTCCCCAGTTGCAATCATTCGGAAGGCACCGGGTATACCAGATATGGGAAGCAAACGAACTGAAATGCGCAGCCTATACAGTCAGTGCAAATTCGATGATCACTTTAGCTGTACATACATCCAGATTGAATATGGCCACTCGTTATAACGTCGCTGAGGATTTGCACCTTTACTTTTAAATCATTTTTGAAACCGGATGATTCGCTCAAATGCAAATATACATACGTTAAAGAAGGCAAACGTAAGTTAACCAGTGTGGAACACAAATAAAGCTAGGAATGGTACAAATATTGTTGAATGCGTTGAGGCTCTAACACTGTAGAGATAGAACAAAATAAGAATAGTGCATTCAATTCTAAGTTACGGGACGAAAGAAAACAGATCGTGCTTGATAAAACTTCGAGAAGTGCATGCAATACGTGTGTAGTTTGTATCCAATTATCGCGCTGGTACTCACCGGAGATGCGTCACACCTGTATCCGACTGGTATGAGCGAATCATCAGAGGGTACAAAAATAGTGCTGTTGATAATAGCCTATTGGCAATATCCGGAGACTGGAATGATACAAATTCCAGGATCTGTCACATCTGCGCTAGAGATGTCTGCATCTGACTCTTAAGAACAGCACAATAAGCTGTTTGTCCGGCAAAGCAATACGCAGTTGTATACACATATAGCATGTACCACTTTAGCTGGCTGGCGCCTGAGCCGCTCTTGAATTAGAAGCACCTGGTAAGAATAAGCTTCCCGTAGTATGTGTCACCAGAAACGCACGCTAAAATTGAGAGATTCGAATCGAACACTCTCTATTTGATTATACAGATAGCTTGTGGCAACATGATGGAGAGAAAGTATATATATATATATATATATATATATATATATATATATATATATATATATATATATATACTGAGAACTTTTGATGCTGTTGTCAGCGAAATATCGTCTCGATTGTTTGGCCTTTTTGTATCTTATATTAATTCCTAAATATATTGGCATGCTAACGATCAATATCTTCATATCCTTCACTCTCTATTTGACTCTGACTCAGACCCTGATTCTAACTATGGCTCTAACGATGACTGTAACGGCTGTGCGGTGTGTTCCGTTTGTTGTTGTGTTGTTGCTATTCTGGTTCGGTTGTAACCAGAACCAGCCGGGCTGTATCGGATCCTCAATTAGTGCGGGAGTGGAGGACAGATCCGACGCCGGCGCCGATGGCTTGTTAGTGCTACGGATGTCTGCTCAGATTCCTGCCCAGAAATTAGAGCCTGTCATGGATTGGGTATTTATGTACATGGGTACCAAATCCAATCCAATATATTGGTTCAATGGAGTGTACTCCAATCCCAGCTATAGGCGGACTGGATTGTATTCCAATCCAATCTATTGGTGGATTGGATTGGACTGCAATTCGATCTGTTGATGGATTGGGTAATACTCCAATCCAATGTATTGGTGGATTGGATTGTATTCCAATCCAATCTATTGGCGGATCGGATTGGACTAGCCAAAGAATTTGTATGTTTTCGGTTTTGGATACATATTTGTATTCAAAGTTATTCCCCATTGAGTCGCTCGTCTGTTATATGGATGAGATTTGGGCTGCTAACCATGGTGCACAAACGGATTAACCGGCATATATCGAGGAAACTTGGGATATAGACCAGATTTAATAGGAATTTACCTTGCAATGTCACATTCTAACTCACGTGATGACCACTGACAGTGGCCTCTCTAACGAGGTCTTCCGTGCAACAAGAGGTCGCCCAGGTCCCGCTGAAACGAGTGAACAGCACGCGCCAGTGCGTGTTCACGAGCTGCATTGTTATAACGGCTGCTCCCCGGCACATCTACCCAGGGTCATTAATAATACATATTGAGAATAATTTCGCTTAACAAGATACACTTATTTATGAATATCAGAACGATCAATAAACATGGAAGCCAACGTTATAAATACAGAATACTCTAGAAAGTTTCAAGAAATGTACCGATAAATGATATATGATAATAGCAATGTAATTAGAACTACTGGTAGTGAACTGGCGCAAAACGTATTGCAGGCGTACATTCTTGTGTGATTGTATTGGGCTCGGAGAACATACATTGACCGCTATTAGCTATTTAGTACACCCATTTTGTGGTACAACAGTTAATTGCATACATAGTATGCATTTGTCGGTCTTTAGTTACACATTTTTGTGAGAAAGCCTTCATCTACGGCAAATTTTGAGATACGTTTGGCAGATATATTTGGATGTGATAGCAGCTATTGTATACAAAAACGGCATCCCTTTTACATGATGTTCGATAGCGATTGCTATTGGGCAGATGTCAGAAGACCTGAACAGAAAGTTCTGAAGAGCTGACCCTACGATTATTAAATGAATGTAACTATATTTTATCGTCTTGGCTATCTTTATGTTTCCAGTCATTCCTAAATGTTAAAACTAGATTACACTTTAATACGTTGAAACAACCAAGAGTATTATGTAACATGTCGGCCAGTTACCGATCTGTGTTTAAGTTTTGAACTGAAATTGACACCTACACTTGCATTGTTTGTAATTTGGCATTTCTTCTCAACACTTTGGTTAGTTACGGATAAACCCTCGCCCTACGGGGGTCGATACGACCTCCTGAATTTTTCAGAATTTTTGGAAAACGGATTGGTTTAGCACACTGCATCCTGGGCCATATAAATAAAATTTGATTTCACACATCTTGATCAAATTTCAAGTCTGAGTTTTGCCATGGAGATATGAGGTAATTTTGAAAAGTTTTCACAAAGTCCTGGCAGTCTTCCTCACTGCACTCGATCTAGAAACAACAATTTGACACGGAATGGGCCCTAACTTAGGTTTCATGCTTCAACGTATTTCCGTTGATGGCACTTCCCTATTTAAGCATATGGAATGGGCTAGTGACCTCGGGTGACCTCAGGTGAACTAAGCTAACCCCCTTGAAATCATGTCAATATTCCCGATCGCATAATAAGGTAATGGAATACCTTTGGGCATGATGCGTCCAACTAGGTGTCTACACATACCTTGGCGATTTCCTGAAGTACTTATAGTTTTCGGGGCTTATCGACGCACCAACTGCCAGTGTTATATGGCGTCGCCAACTGTTTCTCCATTATAATGGTTCCTCACACAGGTCTAGAGGAGTTGATACTTAGGTGCAATCGTCGGAGACAGAATTAACCCGGACAAATCGCTCTAAGGAGACAATCGTGGCGTGTTTCCTCAGTTTAAGCCGCCACTATCCCACGCGGATATTGGCTCATTCTGAGAAGCGACAATCAATTAAACACTCAACAAACCATCTCTAATTGAAGTAAGGCGCCTAGAGTCAGCAGCTCAGGCATGTTTTTGTTATGTGCAGGCACTTCTAGAAACACTAGCGGTGCCTGTTCGATTCCTAGAGCTTATCGGCACCTCTCCAGATAGTGGGTAACGACACAGCAATGTTGGTACATGAATCGATTGGTGCATATCGAATGGCAGTGGTAGAGACAGATCAATGATTGGGGAGCATAATTTGTCTTTGCTTAACACTTTTATTTTCATTGATTAAATGACAAAGACAATTCAAAGATATCTTTATTCTTGGTTTTTTGAAATTTTATCAATGATGTTCAATCTGTGATTTTGAAACAACTCATTTCATGGTCCATCTTAGCATTACGCTCTAAGGCACTGGCGCTTCCTTTCGAACCGATATTTTAAACAAATGACTGTGTTCGAGCTGTTCTTACATATTGCTTTGGTTGTGAGCGTGTAGCAAAGCGAATAAGTGTATACCAGCCTAAGGAAATGCCTCGAGACAGCCGTTTTTGAAAACCCTGCAGTTGTGCACCACAGACTTCTTGGCACACACCCCGTGCGCCATCGGGGGCGTAGCGCAGGGGATGGTGCAATGGTCTGGCAATCAGAAGAGTGTGTGTTCCAGTCGCAGCCAACATTTTTACCCATTTATGCAGATTTCTGGGATTAAATATAGCAGTTTCTCCGTATTCAAACGTCTTTTTAGGATTCTTTGTGCCGATTCTGATAACTTTACCCAGACAAAAATAAATATGCGACTTTACCCCTACATATTACTGTCAAGGGGAGGAGGGGGGTGGGTGAATGAGAAGAAGGCACTCTCAATGAGGAGACACTCTGAACTCACACTTTTTGTATGTGTAGAAGACAGTTCGGACATTTTTAGAACTCTGGTTTCTCGGGAGCCAGATTGATTCCTTGTTTAGGGAATCTGCCGGGCCTTGAACCCGAGTTGGCCGTATGGAAGGCGAGCGTGCTATCCAGTACACCACCGCGGTCCCTGATTGTGTACTACACATCTTAGGCGAATTTGTAAAATATATCTGGTAGAGCTAGACTAGGTCCCAGATTTACTGAAAATTAAATATTTCCAAATCGACATGTTCAATTCAGTTGATTTAACTAACATGACTTGATATGTTGCTACGGGATCTGTACACTCCCTGACGATCGGAATATAAATAAAGCCAAGCCAAACTTAATGAAATGAAGGATAACATTTACCCACCCCTCATGTTTCTCCAGATACACATAAACAGATTCCGGAAAGAGTTGTCATGCCTTCCTTTGGTTTGTTTGGTCTGAAAATTAACGACACGCCTTTTAGCGTTAACATTTATCGAAACAGATTCATATTAAAAACGTCTAGTCTTCTTTATTGTAATCAACTATTTCAGCCAATAGATGGTCAGCTTTGGAGATCTATGATTGGAATCTAAAGTAAAATTCGAATGCTGATTAGCAACAAGAGTCAACCTGAATATAAAAGTCTACTTAGATTACAGAGTCAGGTACGGCGCATGTTAAACCAGTAAAATGCCGCTTCAGGAAATACATTTTCAAGGCATCAGCACGAATTGTTTTCCATGGGCTATATTCTATGGGGTCCTCTATTCCCCATTCTGAGGGCGCCTCCAACTCTGAGGGCCAGGTGCAGAAATCCTGGATCCACGCCTGAGGGCCTCCATGGGCTGAGGGGGCCAGGCGTTCGGTTTCTTATATGCACAATTGTAACCAATTTGTTATGCCCTTTCGTATCATCCTTAGTAATGGACTGTCGTCTATGTGCCAGAGGCGAATCGATGACGCGGGAGGGGGCAGGGGTGTAGTCAATTGTGAATATGTTTAGGGGTACTTTACCTGACTATCCGATGAAAGTTACACCGAAGGAGAGGGGGCTGAAATAGTACAAATATGCCCATCAAACCAGACAATTTACAGGAATTACTGCTCTGAGATGTGCTCCGTACCAGTTAGTTACCACGGATTCTTACTTGTAAAAGAGGGGCGGACTTCGATCTGATAATAACCGGAGGAAGGGGATCAGGGAAGGCAGAGCCTGAATTGTAGATCTGCCTTGAAGATTGGTATCAAGACAATTGAATAAAACTAAAAGTGAAAACAGTTTTGAAGACAAGTTCTAGTAAGAAAAAGGAAAAACGAAAACGCTAGATCGAGTCCCACAATTCTGGGGAAAGTTTCCCCTGAATGTTTTCGCCTTCCACTGCTGCACTGTGCTGCGTTGGAAAACATGTGCACATAGGCCCAGTTCTTCCAAGTTAGGTGTCATTCGAAGGCTGAGTGTTGAAAGTCTTAGTGTAATAACGGGAGCACCACTACTAGTAACTGATAATGATCATAAGCGTCGCCACCAACAGAAAAGTGATGGGTCCAGGGAGCATTCAACCTTCAGGTGACAAAAGATTGTCCTCTCTAGAAACAAAACCCGTCGATGTTGGGCATTCCGATCTATACCTTCCTCACATAATGGTTACAAAATTTGCCGATATTTTCCCAGTTTGGCTGCAATTAGAAATGTTTATTCAAAGTGATATCAGGTACCCCAGAGCCCTTACACCCAAAACCATAATCTTTGAATCAGCATGTATCCTGATAACAAAGGCACTTCGAACTCGAAATCACCATCATCAGCTTCTCCGACGAAGCTTATTCACATACCGAACTCATTTGATGAACTCGTGTTTTTGCAGTGCTATCGACACCACCCACAAACACACGACCCATATATCTATCCACATACACAGAATGTCGCATTCATAAATCCTGCTTCCCAGCTCAACTACCAAAACTTCCAAAGTATCACCAGCATCCTCGGCACCACACATGCATATTTTATCAGCCGTCTCGTGACCTCTCCCCACTGACGGACTCAGCGCCAGTGCAGCGGCGTCCAGTGTGACCTCTCTCACCTCTGTGCCTCGCGGACATACGGCCGCTGACGAAAAACGGCCGCTGATTGGTGGAGACGCGTTCACGTGGAATGCGAGAAATTTAGCGGGAATGTATTAATGAAAATGATGGTATCTTAAATTTGGCACCACGAAATGTAAAGAGGGCCTCATTTTCATATAAGTCTAGTCATAATTTGTTCTCTATCGGTTTTATTATCTGTGTTACTACCTAAGGCAGTTTTCAGTGCAGGCGAGACGATGGCTGGTCGGTACGTGCCGACCGTACAGACAAGCCGGCGACGGGGTCACTGGAGTCAGGATCGTCGAGATGGGTTCCTGCTGAATGGAGAGGAGTGGGCCTGCGAGAAGGGAACCGAGGGAGGAGGGGTATTGGGGGAGGGTGCTTTGTGGCATAGAACTCACCACTGTCCGACGGTATATAGAAAATGAGTCCTGATATATAGCGCTTCCCAAGTACCAACGGAAGATATATCCAACGGCGGGTAGAACGTACCGCATTGCTTCATGCTAAAGGGAATGTGACACCTTGGTCGAATCCTGGAATTTAGTGTAATTAGGCGTACTTTTAGCCGAAAATAATGAAACCACTCATGATTTCTCTGAAACATATGTGCAATAAGCTCAATATTTTGATTTTTAAAATACTCCTCTAGGAAAAGAAATAAATATATTTCTGTGGATGATGTCATGATCTGGCAACCACTACCATACTCGAAAAGCTTCAAGAGCTTCGATTGGCTGATGCTCATCGTGACGTCAGCATATGTCGTCACACCAACAGCCTGACAACTGTGGCCTGCTGCTAGGGGTACATGAGGGGTACATTGCAGGTAGGTTTTAGCTTTTTTCTACGGAAATCTCGAGTTCCAATACAAATGATATATTGAGTACCGGGTTTTCCAACTTGCTTTACAACTTGGCTATCTCAGTTAAAATCACGCTATGAAGGCGCCACCTTCCCTTTAAATAGGTACCAACTTCACTTCAACCGGGACATTAAACATTGTCCATGTGTTAGCTCGCTCTTCCTTTCTGATTTTATGCCGCAAAAACGGAAACTATATGGCGATGAGCTTCTCAAGATGCTGGGCCACCCTAAGTTATCAATGGCATACCTAGGAAGGGCACCCTCAATTGATACATGATATCACCTGGAATTTCCACTTGTCATATAATTGACCGGAGGGGGTCTCTCTAGATTATTTAAGGGTCTGACCCTGAAATATTGCACAGATCACGTCTTGTGACTGGCTGGCGATAATTATGTACCGTTTAGAGGACTTCCTTTGTCAGCCAGTGACTCACTTATGCTTGTTATGGGCACGGAGGTCTAAAAACCTGCCAACTTGCCAGTAATGTTAATGACAAAGAAAGATCAAGTCAGTGGCAAACCAGGGAAATTTGTGCCTATCTCAGCGTGGTGAGCTGACGCTCACCCTGCCATTACGCTATTTAAGATTTAAATGGTCACAAGGTCTGGCAAATAATCCTATTTTTGGTGTCAAAGTCCAATATTTCCGTTTCCCCAATTTCGGTTTGAAATTCCGTTGGTGACACTTAAGACACTTTTTCAGACCTCTGAGCCCGAAATATCAACATAGTACGCGTCGATGGCGATTGGGGCACCTCTGCTGTTAGTAAAGCACTCGTTCCACCAACGTCATCGTATAGGGCTTGCTTGGCCAGATAAATAACTTATTTTGCCGGTTAGAGACACTCTTCATACCGGCCAATGAAATTCTGACACCACATATGTAGTTTGGTGGATGAATCTCTCGGTAACGTATTCATTACTCATCAGACTTCTAAGGCTATCATAGTTTTCCTTCATCGAGAGGCTCCTAAGTTGGGCTGAAGCTCCTCTAAAATTCCATAGGGGTCAGGTCCTGGGCATTGATGGCCATGGGGGTCATGGCCTCGTTCTACAGGGCCCCTTGGCTCCTTGACAGAGACGTTCCCGGTACTTGTACTTATTTTGTCGCCACAGGAAAAGCTTCTTTTCGGTGAGCTTCCTTAAAATTCTGAGCCGCCCTAAGTTATCAATGACTGAATATGAAGCACTTGTAGTCATGCATTATTATCTCCATTATTGTATTATTTATTATTATTGCCAGAAGTCTTCATCTATGAGCGCTTAAAATGATCCTAGAATCAATGGCA
This sequence comes from Lepas anatifera, assembly GCA_034440635.1. Classification (NCBI taxonomy): domain Eukaryota; kingdom Metazoa; phylum Arthropoda; class Thecostraca; family Lepadidae; genus Lepas; species Lepas anatifera. Next base: position 78,238 of record JAOTON010000343.1, read on the forward strand.
CAGGAGAGTATTTCATGTTCACCTCGGTGCTGTAGTATGGTAAAACATGTTCTATTTTTACAAGTTCCACTCATTAGCTATATGTTTTTGGTCGTGAGGTCTGTAAGCTATCAAAATCAAAGGTTTGCGCAAGGGCTAGCAATTTATGTTTGCTTTCGATATCTGAATATAGGACGTAGCTATACTGCAACGCTTTTAATACCTTGGACACCTGCACAGAGTCTACAAGTGAAAAATCTGAATCAGCTCTTTAGAATAATGTGACCGGGTAAGTACACTATCAAAACGGTTTACATAGCTTGCATCACAAATCCCCCCGTTTTTTCCTTTAACACGCCGGGTGTGTCCATTCTAGGTAGAGACAACGGGATCAGGTTGGCCGATAAGGACTTCCGCCTCATCCTTCGAATGATGTCGATGGTGTGTTGAGTAGGTGCTTAGAACACCTCGCTGGCGACGAGGATCTTCTCCTAGAATATTCCCCGTGCGGAGAACAACTTTCTGGTAAGTGGCTTTGTGACTTTGTTTTCATAGCCTCGACTGGAATAATATCATCCGATTGTGTTAAGCTGGCGAGAAAGCGCGTTGCATTCCCTGCCTATTTCACAGTTGGTCCATTTCACTGGAAATGTGACTGATAAGGATTCTCGCTACCGGTGGAGGTTTAGGGCACGTTAGCGGTGAAGGCTGTGTGTAAGGGTCCTCTTTATCCAGTCAGCTAAACTATATTCTTGAAATTCTTGCAGATCGTGAGCTAATCCAGAGGGTGAACTCAATACTGACTGCAGCTTTATATATTGACATCTGATATCATTGTACCTGACATAATGTTATCACATTGTTCTCAAAGAAAATGAGTCCTTGTTTGCAACATGAAAGGTACTTTCGTGCCCACCTGTCTCAACCTTGTTTCTCTCTGTCATGCTAGAAACTGATGTCTATTGAAATTTTCGTGAAAATATGGATACTTAAGTTGAAATTTGATGCCTGGGTTTTGGTAACGCGACAGTATCGTCATCAAATGGATTATCATTATCATCAAATGGAACTATGTAGGTACAACATTCGCTGGATGATAGCCTTCGTGTTTTGGAGCCAGACCAAACCGGATTCTGTTCCGTTTAGAGAACCCAAAGTATCCTACAGAGGACGACGCAGGCTCATTAGAACCTCGGGCAGCATTGCTATGAGCATTGCGTGCGGCTCTCGTAGAATTACTGCCACTAACAAGCTCGCAGACAGAAAAACTTCAGCCGTCTGCATCTAAAACAAGCACGTGCCAGACACAGAGATCGGTGTACCGGGCATCGGGAGAGGGCCGGACTGGGCAGCACTGTGGCGGTGCCGCCGAGTTTTCCAGCGCCTGGCTGCTGAGTTCTGGACAGCATGTTCGCCCAGTTGGCAGCGCTCCAGTGGCAGCGACGCCAGAAATAGCGTCGACACGTCATCGCGACGGCAGCGCCGATACCGCCCTCCAAACGATTTCTTCCCCTTCCCCCGAGCCCCGCCGGCCGCCCGACCACACTGCCGAGGATGGAGCTGCCTCCAGTCTGGTGTAGGAAAGTTTACGGCTGATGGGATACTGTTTATGGTCGGTGGTGCTGTCAGACCTGTTCTGGCAAGAATGGATAACATCGGCTCTGCTCACTGGACTTTCGAGGCTCGAATAAGGCTGGATCACAAAGGTGATGGTGTAGAACGAGTCAGACATGTGCATTTACGTATCCAATTGAGTTCATGCTGCTGATTTCAAGTCTGCAGCATGTTTCTGCTGATAAAATTTCCTTTCGGGACTTATAATTTAGGTTTACGCAAAAATAGCTTCTTTGCTTATTTCTTTGGCTTTGTTTTGTTTACGTGTCAGACGCACTGTTTACCTTGGGTGATGACACCGTGCGACAGTCATGTAAAAGAGCTGAGATCAGGACTGGGCACTAGGCCAATCCTCAAACGTATGGTGTGCCATGGTGGCCGTTTAACCCTGGCAATTGGTGTGTTATTAAACCCCAAACTTTATTGTCATGGTGAAGCATTTGCTTTATACAAGCTTAAAACCCGTGCTAAGTTTGTTTTAGCTAGAAGACGGTCACAGTAGCTGGAAAGATACTTATAAGATGGTATCTTAGAAAGATGGCATCTTACACCCAAATATTTTGCCGGCCTTGAAAACTTTCACCCAATAATGTGAAACACGTTTCGGAAAATTATGTATTATTAGTGCGCTTTGGGACGTCGCGGCAGCCACTCCAGCACCGCATGGCAACAACGGAAAATAAACAACTGAAACAAAGCAATACGGCTGGTGGTCTTGGAGGACGTCAGACTGGGCGGGACGGCACTTCGTCACAATACGGCGCCCAGCTTGTGCTTGATGTGGCAGGCTAAATACCAGCATTCATATTTGGCCTAGAATTGTAGACTGCTTCAGGCAGCTCTCCTTCGCCTGAAACGAAACAGTGTTTTGTGAAGATGTGAAATAGTGGAAGATGAATGCTGCAGCTTGCGAGCAGCAATAACTGTTAATGTTATATATATATATATATATATATATATATATATATATATAATTCATACCAGTGGACAACGACTGTGATGCCAAAATGAGTATAGAAAGTAAGGAAATGCGGTACGTGACAACAGGGTGGAAATGCATTTTAAGAATTAAATGATTTTTTCCGTCGTGCTGGTTTGATTAATGTCTTAATTTTCATGCACTTATCATATTTCCAGGAATTTAAAAAAAAATCATTATTTCAGTTCACTACGCAATACATGAACACCAGCAGTGGAGAAAGGTCTGGCGCCAACACGCAGTGGGGTGGGTCCTTAAATGCCCCCCTTAGATATCGAAAACCCAGAGGGTTAGAAAAATACTCGTTGTGGGTGTGCGGGGGCCATGCTTGTCTACCTAATGGCAAAGTTCATTGACCGAGGTAAATATCTTCAAGATCAAACGAGGTCGTACTGGTAAAATCTGGGTCGTGCTTGAGATCTATTGGAAAATGTCGTGATTTTTGCGGAAAAATGGGAATACACCAAAAGCGGAGTGAGGTCATAGAGGGAAGGTCCAACACAATGTTCTCTATAGTTTTGAGGTCAAAGTCATTCAAGGTTAGTGACGTATGGCGTAACAATATGGCATATTCCCAACAATGTGCAATATAACTGGTACTATACCAGCTTTAGGCGAAAAGAGGGTTTGATCTAGAAAAGACCTTTGACCTTGACCTGTCACCTTAATCTTGAGTAGCCTTAACCATGAAGCCATAGCATAACATACGTCATACTGAATAATGTTATCTAACTGGAACACCGGGGTCAATGGTTTTGACCTTTGTCCTTGACCTTCATGTGGGCTCATTTTGACGTATAAACTGATTATATGACCTTATAACATCACCATTTTGTCTACAGTACAGGCGAACTGGTGCGACCGTGCGATTAATAATTTTTGGGGCTTATCGACGCACCAACTGCCAGGGTCATATGGCGTCGCCAACTCTTTCCCTGTTGGAAGGGTTTCTCGGGAGCCAGCTTGCTCCTTGTTCAGGGAAGCCGCCGGGCCTTGAACCCGGGTCGGCTGCGTGGCAGACAGCTACGGTGACCACTCCACTACTGCGCCCCCAACTGGTGCGACTGTGCGATTGCGGTGGTCTCAAATTATAGGTCTAGACTTTGAAGGCCTTTAAATAAAACGATTATCGTACGATTGTCAAAATTCCATCACCAATCGACGCATTCATAAATTCTCTCAAATATTGTTAAGTAACATTTTCTGGCCTCGAACAGTTCTCCGGCCACCTCGGAAAAATAGGTGGAAGGGCACTTTAGGACCCCTCCACTGCGCGTGGTAACATCACTAAGATAGTGTGGTCGTTCTTCTCCACATTAACACTGAAGTGAGGAGAGTTAAGAAATTATCAATTTTTTCTCAATCCCAATTCTCACGTACCTTAAGCAATTCAAGATTGAAGTGGTAAATTCAAATATAAGTTGATCAAGCTCTAACATTCTTAACATTTCTTAGTATTCTTAAAATGAATATGCTATATATATATATATATATATATATATATATATATATATAGCTTTAGTAGGACAAAACGTCGGTATTTGTTGTTTGAAAAAATCGGCGGCGAGGAGCCCTTGCCAGCCACGCAGATGTGGAACATTTTCATCAGCTTAAACGGTGACTGAGTTTGCGAGCACTGATAGATTAAGTTGGGATTCGGAGCGAAGGACGCTGAGCTCACCGTTACGGCTTTGTTTACCCAGCTTCAATAAGTGAAGAGATCGGACGCAGCTAGATGTTCGCTTTGAACCTACTACTCTACTTGCTTTCGAGTGGATTTTCCACTGTTCGCGTTAAATTATGTTAGCCGTTTGTATTTGAACAGAGCTTTGAAGTAGGAAAGGAGGCTTAGAGAACACATCAGATATACCCTCTGAGCGTGTATTTATGCCAAGGCCCTTTGAAGTAGGATAATAATCCCGGTAATATAATCACCACAATCATTTTCAATTTTAGAACATTTGCATTTGCTTCCAATCTACGCCAGAGAATGATCGGCGTTGTGTACAACCTCCGCGGGTGCTGAAAGAGCCCTTGTGAACGAAACAGACACCCGTCACCAATCGGGTAATCTACATTCATATCTAAAGATCAAAGGAACGGGGAGTATTTCTCTCGAATGATCCTTGCATTTATAATTGATAAAATATAATTTGAAATGTTAACCTGAGTAGAATTCATCATACCATACCATTCTTGCCAAGCTAAATACAATTCACATGTTTTGAAGCTTTTAGGTAATTTACGTTTAGTTTTTGTATAGGCCAGTGTCATCTTCATTCATGCAAAACACTCCAAATTAAGTCAACAGGTATTTGAAAGCTCATTTTATAGCAGTCACCGACAGTGGAGTTGACACAGAGATTAGAGATAATTCACAACAGTATTTCAAAGTAATAAATTAATTAATTTTATAGTAAAAACTGGTGATAATGGAGACTTTTGCTGGGCAATATCAAGGTAAAAATACGCCTGATCTGTTTGAGGTTGCCAGTTTGGTATGGATCATACGTATGTTCAAGATGAGTCCAACATTTCGGCACATGCATGGAGAGCAATTACATTTTTTCCAGCGGTGTATAACCCAAACAGCTCATATCCCAAAAAAGGGTCTACTTTCAGGCACTTGCCAAGCTTTTGTAGAATCAAACCTGTGATTTAGTTATTGAACAAAACCAATGTGACGCAAAAAGAGGTCGGCGAAGAAAAACATTCTGAGATCATTTCTGTTTCATCCCACTGACGTCTATCGTGTCCCATCCCAGAAAAAATTGAATAAGTGGTTCCGTCGAGGCCCGAATGAAAATGTAAAAAGGTTGTTTCGTACCGTTCCGTTCCATCGCAACCGTAATTTTCATATCGATCCTCTGCAGACCATGAATGCACACTTATCGCTCAAAATCACGAGATCACATGTCACATGTATATAAGTGAGAAACTTACCTTTTTGTTAGACTTCAACATCACAACACACGCCGAAAAAAATGCAGAAAAGAAAAAACGCATTCAATTATCAGAATAAGCGCAGAAATAAGCCAATCACGATCAAAGCACTGTTCCTTGTTGAAATCTTGCGAAGCAGACCCAAAAATGGCGTCACCATTATCATGTTTTAACGTCACGCATAAAATACTTCTGCAGCACCGAAAAAATGCGGCAGTTAGGCGAACCAGTAGCTGCTTGTTAAATGTGAAGAAACGTGCGTTAGCCGCTGGCTGGTGATAGAGTTTGTTTAGAGGGCAGCGACAGTCGAAGACATCGACATGTTGGAGCACTGCTGCGTCAGTGTAGGAGTGCAACACGCTCAAGGACAGCTGTAAGTGAGCGGTTATGGCCTCTGAGAGCTGTTGTTGTCGGACTAGCTACAGGAGTAGCTGACCACCTGGACGCTGCCTACCTCAGAGGTCTCGCGAAGGCTCGGTGGATGCCCTCTCTACAGAACCTAAAAACACAGCAACGTCATTCTGTTAGTATCAGCTCTAAGGATTTTGATTCAGTGTTAGCTATGCGCCTTACAGACGGTTGATTCGTATCTATTCAATCGCTAGAAGTACCTATGAGGAAAAACTGAAATCTACGGTTCCGCACACTTCTCGACGTGAACAAGCTCTAAAATCTACGATGTAGTTCAATTCCTTTTTGAAAACAGATATAAACAAAGAGTAAAATCATGCCCGTTACTAGACATTTATGTTTCCTTTCGGAAACATCTGGCATAAATGGTACTGCTGTCCATCGATTTCAGCGTACAAGGACCTAGGCCCAACACGTTCACACACACTAGTGTCCACTTTGTCGCAGCTACGGGAAACAGCACCACACAGTGTTGCATGACAGCAATTCTCTAAATCTACTTCCTCAGCTCACTTTTGCGAGTTCCATCATCATCATGAGGCAAATGGACCAAACCTTCAGCCATGTCCATTTCCGAAAGCCTCTGAACCCCTCGGTAAAACCGAGAGCGGGGCCTTGCACCTTGAACAACCGCATTCGGTATGAGTATAAATGTGTAATATGAACATGAAATGATAATTTCTACAACGTGAATTCCCTAACATTGAACTGGTTGTTATATCGCCAATCATTGTGCAAAAATACGCGTGCTTAGCACGAAACACCTGCAACCAGATATAAATATCTGGCATATATATCAGACTGTGGCAATATCACATAGTTTTGCCGCACCTGCCTCCTCAGTGTTAGAGGTGTCAACATGTTTGATGTCCAAGATCTATCAAAGGCCGTCGGCTTTTCATAAACGAAAGCGTCTACTCAGAAAAATTAGATGAAAAGGCTTTGAGAAGAGGAAACTAAAAAACTATTTGCGAATCTTTTATCTCGACTTCTCTTTTCTGACCAAATTCGCCTTTAACAATTTTGGCAGCAGACCTTTCCTCAGCACAAAAATATCGATACAGATTAGGCAGATTAATGTTTTATTACATAAAACCGAATTGATCAAACTTTGCGTGATTTCTCAGAACTGGAAATATGGTTCTACTGATGATGTGATCAGCAGCTCATTGCATGGCGAGGGAGAAAATACAATATCAACCATACATAAAGACTAGTTCACAACTCAAGAATTACATCTAAGAAGCAAGTAGGTAAAACTGCATCCAAGGTAAAACTGCATCCAACCAAACACATTTTGCATTCATTTACCTGCTGCCTTTGTCCTAAATGTAACCCACTTACTCGAATTCGTGATAAAGCTTTAACATAGTTCAACACTGCCCACTGTTCAGCATTTGCGTCACCATCTTTAGCTTCGGCAGCCATCAGCCTCAGCGTTGCACTCACCGATGCGCCTGTATCTCTTCTCGGCGGGACCGGCCGCCTGGTGGAAGCGGGATTTGATCTCGATGTTGGAGCGAATCGGCTTCATGGCTTCGGTCATCGGAGCTCGGTACTTGTGGAACTGAAGCGGCAGAGGCTCCTTGTACTTGCTGCAGCAGCAGGGACACGGAACGTCAGTAATGTGGACGTGGACCACAGGGTAACAGAGAAAGCAGGAATTCCACGGCAGGACTGGGTACTTGCCTACACTCAATTGACCGTTACAAAGAATGCTTCATGCGTATTTCCGTACATAATAAGTGTATATCAACTATATACCTATTCTACATCTATTATTTATGAGTACGTGCAAGTTGTGTAAAAATCAGTCAACAGGGCTAAGACTAATGGGCAGTCTTAAAAGCTATAACAAATTTATTTTACACGCCCCTTCCAACAATTTTCAAAATTCTGGGTTTTGTGATATAAAGCGTAGAATAGATAAAGTCGGTCTCCGTTCAAATTCCAAGCCAGACTAACATATTTCGAGATATGGGGGGGGCAGATCGACCCCTCTCTTCCCAACAGGACCTGTAGCAGCCAGGAGCCTGAAAGGACTTGACCCTGATTTTTTGGCCGCCCAGTGCAATTTCACTATCCTTCTTGGACAAAAGAAGAGGAGAACAAACGAATACCTTTCTTACTCTGCCATACAAAATGCTTGCATACCTGAGCACACATTCTATCACGGCATTACTTATGACCCAAGGACCTGATACACGGCACAATTGTCCGAGAGGAGCACAAGACTCGCTGTCTCACCCCTGGATGTAGGGGGTGCCGTAGAGATGTGACGAGGCCGAGGTGTGCACAGATCCACAATGCGCTTGTTGGCGTTGTGGATGGCTTCGGCTTGGGCGTGGTGGATCCTGTCCTCGTACCACTGTGACGTCACCACATCGCGTCATCATTCATAGCCTGCAGAGTGGAAATCTCTACGGCTGTTTGCTCTCTTCCTGTAGCTACTTTGATGTTTCGAGATACTGCAGGAACAATCTCAGGCTGGGTTCAGGATGGCGTATGTAGCGCGCACGCTCCGCTCGATTATTTGACCCTTTGTTGTAATGGTTCACAGGACCATAGTCAGATTCAGGGAGCAAGAAGGGAGCACGAAGACTCCCTCCCCCAGATCAATCTCGAGGCCCCCGAGGAAATGGTCACGGCGTCCACTTGAAGGGTCGATGGCACACCCTGAAATATTGTTTCTCTTCCCCCAGAACGCGACTATTGGCGGCCCCGTGATAGAATTTGGCACACACCGGATAGGTTTTGGCACCCCTGGTCCGGATGGCTCCCCCCGACCACGTGCTTCCGACTGAACATCCTGGATCCGCCTATGCTTATTCGGAGGCAGGATTTGGCGTTCTTCCATAATCCTAGCCTAGGATAGGAAAGGAAAGGGAATCCTAGCTCATTCCCTCCCCATCAACGCCAAAAGACATGCAGTTAGAGCTTCAGAGAATCCTAAGCAAGAAGTATAAATTTTAAGGTAGTTTTCAGATCTTAAAGATGATACATACCTATTTTTCATCCTAGGAGGACCCCAACAGCCCAGTTAACACAATGCATGTGTTTTTACCAATATCACAAGGTGAGGAGCATGCAGTTAGTCATGCGTATTATAACAATTCTTATATATAGCTCAATTGGACTAAACTCCGTCAGTAGGGGTCTACACAAAGTAACTTGTGTATTCTTTTAAGCGTCCAGGTCACGATGTCTTATATATGATTTTTCCGATATACTCAAAAACTTTTGATATAATTCAACATCCGCCCTGGTAGGAGTCTTCTCCCCCCCGACCACCTTCTAAGCTTCTTCCAAAGTCCTTTCATAACAGCGCTGCTCAGCACCACCGCGCTCACTGTTTCCGCTCCATTCTCCTTTCATTTCATTTATTCCGCTTCCCTGATCCCTTTCGCATATTTTCTTTTGCTTTCACGTCCAGGTCATATAACATCAGGCCACGAGTTTAGGTTAAGTGACATTGCCTGTAAAAACATTTCCGTTTCCACTCTTTGTGCACATTTCAACTGAATGCTATAAGGTCCACTGAATGACATGATGGAGGCTGGAGCTACAACTTTTATATTCTGGATTTTTAATATACACATACGCCCTAAGTCTAGACCACATACTTGACCTCCCCATTGCAAAGTTAGGATAACATTTTGATATTTGATTGCTTCAGTGCAAAAGTTTCAGATCAGCTTTAGACTTACGTCATGAGCTCCGGGGCCAATGCCCGAAGCTCAACCTATCACAAGTGATCTGAGGCTGCACAAGCGATTTAGGGTACGTCTGCCGTTAATGTTTGACTGAATAAAGATAGAAGCTTTAGTTTTATAATTTTGGTGTCAGTATTATTGCTGCGGGTAAATAGTGTACATCATAATCATACTAAATTGCTTTCTTGACCTGAGGCCTGATCATCTTACGCTTTATGGTATTTTTGGATAGCTCTGTTTCCTGCGTCTTATTTTTCTAGTTAGAAGGCGTCTTTTTTGCTCCGTACCATGGTGAATTTGGCTGATGTACACCACTGGCGTGAAGGTTAATGATTCACAACCGCAGGAACCACAAGCACCTACGTTTTAAATTATCATCAACATTTGTTTAAAATACTAACACTTATTCCAGCATTAGTCATTGCTTGGAGCACAACTTATTCAACTGATACAGCATTGTTCAGCCTTTCTAAGTAAGTACTTATAAAGACTGAACAGTACTGTAGAGATATATCGCCTTTTTCCGGCCAAAGAACTCTTCCAGGTTAAATCACTACTCATCTGTAACGGGTTCTTCTAAGTTGGGCTGGTACTGTGCAGGCTTTTATTCATATCGTCTACCTGTGGAGCCTACCTGATGGCAATACATCAGCTAGCTAATTCGACCACACGGGAAGCTAGACATGTACAGAGAGCGAGAGAGACTGCAAATCCAACTCACACTTCTCAGTTCGTCTTCGCCACTGATATAGGGGCTCTCTGGCCTCGCCATGACCAGTTGTGGGGGAATCTGAACGACATACGTGACCTTGCGTGGCGGTGGGGTGGCCCTCTTGGCTGAGCCACAGTTGGAACAACAGTTCGAACAGCTGGAGCTTGCCTGTTGGTTGTTGCGAAAGTGAAAAGTGTACGTTATGAAACGCATGGGCCAGGTTTGACAAATACAAGTACGGACAAAATTACAAACAAGTATAGACAAAATTATGAAGAAAAGTACAACTCAAGTAGCACGAAAGCAGAATGTCAGTGTTTTAAGATTGAAAAATCGAGTGTGCAATTATAGTCAGACAAATACAAATAAAAAGCGTGCACCGTTAAAAGAATAAGCCAGTTATTAAAGCGCAATGGTAAAAAAAACTTGGGCGCCTCTGTATACAACTAAGGTATTCGACCTAAGTCATTAAAAACAATGGTTGTTCTGTAACTGAGTTCAGGAGAAATTTAGAGACAGGATGGACTGTGGGGTGTTGAACTCCAGCAGAATATTGTTATCAGATGTAAGTTTCACAATGGTGATCCTCTGTGGTTTACATTTAACACGTGCATTGACAGGGGGCGGGTACCCGCCCCCATTGGGTTTTTCGGAGAAAACATAAAAACGGCGGCGCGTAGCGCCGCCGTACTTGGCATACCTTTGCCCTGATCATTTTTACAGTTTTTGTCAAAATTCTAAGCTAAGGTCATCTCACGTCAGTTCACCAGTACAGGTCAAGTGACCCGACCTCAAAAAAAGTTTAAGATAGCATAAGTCGGGAGAGGGTAAACTTATCCGATTGAAACTTATATCACGCAATGGCCCCACCCTAAAATATGTTCCAGTATTTTTTATCTGGATGACCTAAGGTCAGGTACGAGCCATGACCTTTCCATTGGAAATACATGGAAAAATGGTTTTAACTGAATAGCTCAGTAGTGAATAGATAAAGAGCATTTATTTTACGTGCATTAGATTTGCCTCGTCATTGCAGTTATAATGATATGCATTTGGCCCACTTGGACATTGACCTGACCTCAGGTCAGATCAAATCCTTGATTTTACCTAGCAAGGTTATATTATATATCATTCGATTCGGCTTGCTGCGAGGATTCATGTATTTTAAATTGTTTTGCTCTATCTTTGTTTGTTCAGATGAAATGGCCGAAAAACTTTATTTACATGTTATCCCTATGACGGCATGTTTTGACCTCTAGTGACCTCAAATGTGACCTGACAAAAAATGGTTTAAATAATTTCGATGGAGAAGTGGATAGGCTATCCAACCCCGGTTACCGCTTTTCGCTACCTAGCGTGGTTCTTGAGATCTTAGGGGGCGGATACCCCCCCCCCGTCAAAGCGAAGGTGGCTCAGACCTCCCTCAGTGCGAGTAATAATACTATGCTTTTTGTAATATCTCGAAATGTATACAAAGTCTCTAAAAATATTTGCATATAATTCAGTAGCACGTAGCTAACCTACAGTTCTATGTAAATCACTGGCAACAGCACTTGGAAAAATACATTTGGTGCAAAATTAATTTGGAGGCCCGCGATATATATCATTAGGCGCCAGTGGACCCTGCACTTTTACCCCTCCCACAGGCATGGTCTTGCGATGCAGACCACTCCCCACGCAGCCCTGACCTGCAGCACGGGGTCATCGTCCAGCTCCTCATGCACCCGTCCGTAGTGGCGTCGTCGCGGCAGCACCACGATGTCGTCCTCGTCCATCAGCAAGTACGGCATGGCCGGCGAGGAGTACGCGGGCTGGCCGGCCGGCGACAGACGCTGGTGAGCGATCGCCGGAATTCCGCGCAGGTATGCCCGCCCCTGCCGACCCGAGGCCTGGTCAAGGTCACTGCCCCGAGGTCAGGTCACGCAGTCGCTGCTTAGAGTTGCCGGATTTGTTGGAGGCAAATATTGTGCTAAGGACGTTTTCAAGTACTTCTCTACATTTATCTTTTTAGCAGTTTTTTTCTATAGTCCACTTGGATAAGTTTGCTGATGTTTTCTCTTCTTGCTAGATGTCATTTATAAGATGTATACACTTATTGTAAGAAATTGGTGCGGCTCAAGGTGAAATTGTCCCGCCCATCTTAGCATTCATGACTAGATGCCGTTAAAATAGCATAACGTAATGTAAAGACTGGAGATGCAGGACAAGACGGAGACGCCTAAGGATACTCCGTTCTTGGACGCTAAATTAAAAGCATTCGCAAGCTTAAACCAGCAGAGCGTAGCTCTTCTCCACAATTGTGCGACGAAAAGTTGACACCCTATATAAAGCATAAAGACAATGTCCATGACAGTGTATTCATTTAGTCTTAATCAACTACGCGCATCGGCACGAATCATTTCGAAAATCTGTTAAGCTTATGCAATGAGAATCCTACGTAATCCAGCTTACGTTCGGGCTCAGCTTTGCTCGAGCAAGCAAATGCAAAATAGCAATAAATATGAATAGGGTTGGCTGTCTGGTTATGATAAGCGTACTAAGCCTCATATATGCAGCTGCACAATATCTTCCCAAACCTCTACTGCAAGAAGCACAAAAACATCAACTGGCGCTGCAAAAATTCCGGCAAGTCCCGCTACGGCTGAAAAAAGGCACAGCAGAATACAGCAGGACACACGCACACAGAATCAACGAAAATTGTTACGGCGAGCGATGTCAGACTCGTTCATTTCTCAGCATTGTGGTAAGAAGCACATGATTCGCTCCCGACCTCTCACGGGAGGGAAGGATGGGACTCTGGAGACAGCAGTGAACACCCAAGAACTTACCTCCTCTCGCTGCCGTCAATCCTCTCTCATTCCTCAGCTCCTGACGCGAACGTGGCCCGTTACGAAAGAGTTGGAGTCGACTGAGAGACAGTGGCCAGAGAAGACGTGAGGATGTTGAAGGAGTGAGCGTTAGCGAGCGCAGTTCAAATCAAACAGCCGTCCAGTGGACCAGTGTGTATTTTCGTATCTTGAAACAAAGTGTGTTCACCTAGTCAACATTGTCAGACGAAGTGGACGTGTACGTCCCGTTCAAATTGAAGGATGCTGTCTCGTCGTTTTGGTGTTATCGTTTTCTTTTCGTGGCGTTCCTGCTGTTGCTGTTTCCATTCACAAGATGTAACCCGTGTTTTTGTGTACCTCTGGGCAAACCCAATCAAAAGGCGTTATGCTGTGATAGCAACACAAGCAAATAACACTATATACACGTTACAAGATAAATAAACAGAACGAGTTTCTCCAGACCCAGCGCGGAAGGCTGGACTTTTCCGTACATTCTGTTAGTATTTCAAGCTACTCTGGTTAGGTCTAGAATGTTAGCGCTGGCACACTACAGCGGCAAGCAGGGTCTGGAGAAGGGCGAAGGGCGCAGGAAAGGGAAATCTAGAAGTAGCGGGGAACGGACGAGGAGGTCTCTTCCACCACTCGCTCCACCCGCTTCACGACGTGTTCACCCACTGGTGCGCCCTGTGAAAACAATGGGGCATGCCTACTAGGTCGCTACTTTTGTCCCCTGGATGTCTCTTCTGTGCAGTTGCCACGTAAGCTTTTGAAACTTCTACGTTGGGCATGGTTTTCATAGTCACGTTAGCTTGGTTTTAATCAAAATATAGCGTTTAGTTACATAAACTAGTATGTTTTGTTATAGCCTTAACACTCATATGCATGATAAGTAAATCAAATAATTAGGAGTGTTGCATTAAAACGACCAAAAAGAGTTATTACCCCTCATTTCTCCCAATTACATTTCAGAGTAGCTTTCCTGATTACTGTATCTGATAAGTCTTGCAATTCCGAGTATCGAAAATTGTATTCCAGTTTGGCACAAGAAGAACAACTTTAAATAAGGCCTGCGCCCGGCGCATACAACTATTCATTCCGGTCACGTTTCCCAATAAAATTTAAGGACCGAATCCAGAAAATCCTTAACATTCACAAAAAATAAAGCAATTCCTCTGTCCACAAAAGACCTCTCTTGGTCCCACTTGTTAACGCAACGGACCACCCAGCCGTATATCCCTCGGATAACTTCACTATTCCAACACTCTTGGCCGTGACACAGCTCACCCCCGTTTTAGAGTCCCACCCAGCTGGGGCCCTGAAAATGCTTCCTATTTCTGCCTTGCACTGTTGACGCTGCGCTTGGTGGATTCGAGGAACGCGAAACGGCATTGGCAGCAGGCTGAAGGGCCTGAGAACGGGGCGTTTGTGTGTCATCGCCGCCATCGAGCGGATAGTCAACTGCCAAACGACCCGATTAAACGGATAGCAGGCGTCTGGGTTTCACCCCAGCTGCGTTACTGCTGCTCAGTTCCCGGCGAAAATCGCCACGACCGCATTAAATACCTTCCAAATCGCTTAACACAAACCGTGGAAGGGCGCTGCTACGAAATCATTCCACGCTCATGTTTTTGCCAGCTAACTCGAATTTACAGCCAGTGCGAGTTACGACGCCTTACAGGTTTATAAAATTAATTGAGGTTCCCAGTTCGGCATACAGACAGGAAATTGCACATGATCCTTCTTGTCTTAATCTCACAATCACAACTGCCCAAATATTCTAGCACCGATCAGCATTTGGGGCTTTTGATCAATATGTGTGGAACGGGCAAATCATTTATTTTAAGCATGCTGATCCCCGTCACCTCGCTGTCTAAGTATGCACAGTCGCCCAGGAAAAGGGCCAATTGTACCCCTACTTTCACTGCGCACATCTCCTGGAGCTCTTGTGCCGTAGTTACTAAGGGAAGCCAGTCGCACCAAAGCCTTCGTCGAATCAAGTCTGTTTGAGCTAGGAGCTAACAGTTGCATATAAAGCTCAACCGTTAGTCGTCTACAAAATTGCACTACGTCGTCCGTCTACTATGATTAAAGTAAAAACAGGAAGGTTTGAAATACTTTCCATAAATTTAGCAATTACTCTGATGGAGAGCAGTTTACACGCTTTTAATCAGCACATGAAAACTAGACTATGGCCAAAGGCACCCAGGTACATACCTTCCGTGCGAGCTTGAGTTCGCATGGTACGACGTTTGTTTGTTTTTCAGGGCAAGGTGGTAATATTAGACTACAGCATAGATGTTGCTGACTTAGGAGTTCAACTTCCATATCTTAAGAATACCAAATTGAATGTTGCTGTCCTAACCCGTTCCTCTCACGCGATTATCGCGCGTTTGCAGCCTCATTGCACAGTACAGGCAACCACAAGGCAGTAGTCGTGGCGGATGTGTCGTAACAGATCACGTGATAACGTATTCTGCTAGGTCCGGGTACCATGGCAACAGAGCAGCGCTTACTCTATAGTGCCCAATCAAAGCGTGATGCTTTCAACAGCCGTAGCTATGGGAAAGGTCGCGTGATCGCTAAGGGGGCGTCAAGCGAGGACAGTAGGGTATGCAGACTGATCAATCGATTTGGTGTTCGAAAAATATGGAATTTGTGTTCAGAAGAAATCAGCAGCTCTTCGCTAGGTAACATTAGGCTGGTAGGATTCGCAAATAAAATTGTGCAGGATTCAAGCCAGTGCACTGGCCCCCAAAAGCTCCACCCTGGCACCGTGGGAACTCGAGCTCGCACGAAAGGCACACGGGTGCCTTTCCACGTCGTCTGGTTTCCCTATGCCGATTAAAGCGTGTAAACTGCAATTCTGATCGAACAAGCTTTGCCAGTATGCCAAGACGAAAGCAATGGTCGGCTCTGTGAGCCGGTGGCTCAAAATCGTTCTGTTTGACATTTTTATAAAATAACAACTTTATTTTAGGTTGCCTTTTGTCTGGAATAGTTTTATCATATACAGAATACATTCTATGAGAAGAGGATTAAAAAACACCTAAATCCTTGCTATGCCTTTTTCAGACAGAAGTTGCGACCGACAAAATGGTCTCTATCGTATCTATTTAACATATATTTTGTACCTGGTAGTCTCAATACATAACTGCAATAAACTGATAGACAACAAACCGACTTTTTTACCAATGACATCTCAACAACGCTATAATTTGTTCTCAGATTCTGTAGAATTCAAGCTAATGTGCCGTCAGAAATGACCCCCGCTAGGGCAAAGGTAGATGAAGGTCACTGGATCTCGGCTTAGGAGTTTCTAGAAGACCAGACTATTTCCTAATGGAAAGCGCCAGCATGTACGGCTAAAGCGATTTCTCGGTGCGATTTCCGGTGCTGGCCGGTTCGCGGAACGTGTTATTACCAGATGGTGCCGTACGCAGTTGACAGATTAGAGGGGGGCGGGGCAGGCACCTGGCCGTGTTTGCCGTCGCGCCCTGTCACCTCGGTATCCTCGAACACGTCACCCGGCCCCCGCCGACTTCCGTCGCTGACGACGACGACGGATCGTCTCGTTAGGAGCGCATTCGACGGCACGGCACGTGCCAACGTCTGCGACGCAGTAGTCCCCGAATCGCGACACCTCCCCCAGCATACTAGAGGCGCAACCGTCTACTTACAGTAATGCGATTTACATAAGGATTCCCCATAGAGACAATGTTTGAATGATGTTTTAGCTGTTATGTAACTTGGCGATTTTGACTATGCTACCATTGTCCTTGGGATTGCCACCGGACTCGGCTATTTCCGCACTTGTATGAGTTTGTAAAAACCTTTTTTGCTAAATACATTAATTTTTCAATCCCAACAGAATGTCCGCTCAATTGCAGGCGGCGGGAGTATAATCCTTTAGAAGCTTTTCCCGATGGCTTCATCGAGCCATCCAGGGCGCAGAAGTGCATATCCCACAGCGGGATGTGAACCCGTGCACCGTTTATGCCCGACTAAAAGTCCGAGACGGTGACCGCCAGGCCACCCTGTCCTAGCACCATTACATTGTTTACGGCCATGAGCACACGTGAATTCGTTAGCGTAAGGCGGCGGCACTGGACATGTTTGATAGTTTCTCCCCTATTTTGTCTTGGAAGACACGAGAAATGCCTGCAATATACAGTCTAGTCGATGTAAGTGGCCAGTGACTTTGATAGCAGTTTTTCTTTGTTGTGCACTAGAACGCATTGAAGATGCCAACGGTTCAGCAGCTTCACGAAGGAAGTCGCTACCTCACACATAGCCCAAAAATAGTTTATGTTGTTGTACAGCAAAGAACAAACTCTACCAACCATTTGAGATCATCATTATGTCAATTTCTCCTCTTGCAATTTCCTGTTTACAGGTACAATTATATTGACAAGACATTACTACACATCCGTTACCGGCTGGGTGCCATTATAACCTCCCTCAAAAATATTAAATAGGTAAACGTTTCATTGCCTATTTTCTGAATCCTTTCATTAATTTACGACTGTTGACCATAACTAAAAAATCAGCTGGAGAGCCTGATTTTAATAGCGCTTCGATGACTACTTTACTGCCAGAGGGTATCCAAATACCCCGCATACATTTATCTTACTGGAAAGACAAAACCTACCAACAGTTAGCAGCATAAATCTGTACATCCTACATCCTCATCCTCATCCTGTACATCCTCATCCTACCCAATCACTTTCATCACGGCTCCCAACCATCCCCACTCGTCTTAGCGCACCGCAACTTACCCAGGGGGCTGGGGAGCCGCGCCCGGACCGCGTGTGCTTACCCGGGAGGGGGAAGTGTAGCTAGAGGTGTAGCTGGAGTGACGAGGTGGCGGAACGTAGCGGCTGGTACGAACTGACGGAGTCATGTACGAGGAGTGGTAGCTGCGTCCCTGTCATTGACGCCACAGGTCAGGTCAGGTCAGGTCTAGCCAGGTTCCGTGCAGGCAGACCTAATGTCCTGGTGGATTTCTGGTATGTCGGAGTTTAACCAGGAAAAGGAGCTATTTCATGTTCTCTTTTCTTCTTTTGCTTTACAATGGTCTGGGGATAAATTGTGATATCAAAAGGGTAAAGAAATATCGTCTGGCTCAGAGGATTGAATAGATCAAAGCCGTCTGAAGCGGGCGTCTGCTGGGAAATTGCTAGAGAAGGAGGTATTGTAAGATTCCGCTGTGTTAGACAACTAAGGAATGCTAGATGAGAAGGCTCTATCGCAACTCATGCATCGATTCAGCGCATAGCTGATGCCACAAAAGTCAAAGAAAGGTCACCGAGCGTGGCCGTGATATGAAGTCATCTGATTCCATGAATATTGATGGGAATCCGGTAACTCTTCTCCTAGAAGTTAGTTTTTCCTTGGAAATAAGTTGTCCATGCAGTCTTCTTTCTGTGTTGATACCATAGTTTAAAACGCCTTCTCATATGTGAGAGCTCAAAATTCCAGCAACAAAAATGGTTTCACGATATGAGACCTGAATAACTCACAGAGGTCCTTCCCGTTTTGAATGTTTATTTGATTATAATGGCTGATCCTAGTTTTCATTAAAACATGATTTAATTTAAGTTCGTTAATGAGCAATAGACATAGACTGTAATGGAAAAATAACTTACAAACACAGTGTTTCCCAAGCCTTATAAAGCAGTGTTCATATGATAATTATGGACCTTATTTTGGTTTCACTAAGCCATAACAATTTACATTACCTGACTGCATTAGAAAAACTGTGCCGATTGTCAAAGTGCCAAGCCAGATCAGTGGGAGCTTTGCATAGCAGAGATCTAAGAGGAGTAGCATAACCATAGAATATGATACGCCCTTGAGAATCACTTGTGTATTGGAAAAGCAACCTTATTAAATTGCTTGCTCATTGTTTTCGAAATTTTCGATCCAGCCGCCTCAGCCAGCTTTTTAACCTATGTATGTAAGTGAGACTATTTAGATTCTTTGGCTTAGTGTTCATGCAGAAAATATTTCATGTGAGGTGTTTCTGTTGGATGACAGTAATAAACTGTTCAAGCAACGCTAACGCTCATGGGTGAGGTGGTGGTGGTTGGGCTAGGGTGTTGAAAAGTTGAGGACTCAATATGAGTTTGACATGATAAGGAAATAGCAGGACCAGAGTCTGAGACCATTACAGGGAAAACAGACCAGATTCAAAACCACACTCCATGGTCACTGAAAACAGGGTGGCTATTCGTGACTAGACCAATACGTACCACTGATGTCTCTCGACGTCATCGTTCATTTCCTGCAAAGTTTCAACACGACACGGAATCACAGAGCGAAGCAGCCTACCACATCACCACACAGGATGGACCCACAGCACGTCTGAAAGACAGTCACGGGGGTCACAACGGCACTGACCTGCCCTGGTCACAGAGGTCTTGTCCCACAGCCAGATCGGATATCCACACTGACGTATTTTTCAGGCAGTTTTGAAATAACCGTGCGGGTAAAACCGTTTTTTTTTGCATAACATCAAGTTTTTCTGCGAGATCCATGTTTCATTACGACCACCAAGCGATGTGTACACATACGAGTATGTACGCATACCTTTGTATTTACTGACACATCAATAATCTGTCTATAACGTTTGCTTAGTTGAACATCTTAAGGACTTTTCACGTCTGCGCCCAATCCGGATCTGACTGTGGCCAAGACGGACGACCATGGGCCGGATGCATCAGTCACCGGGGCTCCAGGCACAGAGACACCGCCTGCCGCGCCGTCGCTACCTGCTCGTGCGGCTTCTCAAACGTGAAGTGGGTGAAGAAGTTGCGGAAGCGCACGGGGTCCCTGCCGAGCAGCACCCGGTGCGATCCGAACTGGGTGTGGCGCAGGTGAAAGACGTGCACGGGGTCATGGTCCCGCACCGAGTCGGTGAGCAGGTCGGCATCGAGCTTTCCGTCCAGATACCACTGAAACCCGGCAGTGCCACTGAAACCCGGCAGTGCCACTGAAACTCAGCAGTGCCACTGGAACCCGGCAGTGCCACTGAAACCCGGCAGTGCCACTGAAACTCAGCAGTGCCACTGAAACCCGGCAGTGCCACTGAAAACCGGCAGTCCCACTGAAACTCAGCAGTGCCACTGAAACCCGGCAGTGCCACTGAAACCCGGTAGTGCCACTGGAACCCGACAAAGCCACTGAAAACCGGCAGTTCCACTAAAACCAGGAATTTCCACTAAAACCAGGCAGTGCCACTGAAATCCGGCAGTGCCACTAAAACCCGGCAGCGCCACTGAAACCCGGCAGTGGCACTGAGCCCAGTAGTGCCACTGAAACTCGACAGTGCCACCCTCAGCACCCAGTTTCGCCCGAAAGCTGACAGTTCATTAATTTGTCTCCCCTCTGTCTTGCTCGTGGCCCTGATTTTAGATCAATCAGTTGGTTCTTCTAATGTCAGTGAATATACGTCAGAGTGACAGATTGGATTATTCAAATTTCGGTCTGGGCGTGGGTCTTTGAATGCTAGCTAAGCTTTTCACCGGAATGTTAGGAGCGATATATGGAATGCGTGATGTGGGTAGCATGTGTCCTCTTAGGTATGGTGTGCTATTTCAGTACACGCATTAATCGGCTGCGTTTTTGTTTTGTTGTTTAATCGATTGCTTTTTTTGCTCTTAAGTTAAAGCGTTGCTTACAAATATACTTATTTGTATCTTGAGGGTGACTCAATCTAAATGAGCCTCTAACATCGAATTCCCACTCATTTAGGAGGGAAAAGGAAGCGCTTCAGTTTTTTATGTTTATCTGAGACGAGTTCCCTACTTCCCGCACCTTGTTTTGTTCAGATTCTAGTACCTGTCTTAGTGAGTAAAAACCATGTTTGGCTGGAGCTGGGTCGGTGTCAGTGTCATTCTTACTCTTACTCAACTGAGGCTCACGTAAAATTTTGTTTCTGGAAGATGATATACTGAATACCAATGTCAAAAATACCTCGGATCAAGGGATAAAACAATTTTACATGAATACGGAAAGTAAATATATTACTTCTGACTAGCCCACCCTAGTAAGGGGTTCATATTTCACTCATGTTTAGATCGAGTCAACCACGAGTCACCAGTAAGTAGGCCTAAACACTTTTTAAAAAGAGAGCATCTTCTCAAACCGCAGTGACGAGAAGCCTGTATGTTTTAAACATTTCGGGTGCTTCGTCTGTAAGTCCAATCACTGCTCCCATACCCCACATTTGTTCAAGTAAGAAAACCCTTTTAAAAATGGCCAAGCCCAAAATTCAGCGGCTCTAATCTTGGCGTGAGCGGTGTCGGCCGGGGAAGATGAACTGGCCGGCGTCCGCCGTGACGGCCGGCGCCGCGTTATCGCCGACCGTCGCCGCCGACGTCCGGCTCCATCGTCGACGTCGACTCGCCGCTGATCTCAGCGCGCCAAAAATAGCGCGCCGGCGGCGGCCGCGCGCTCATTTGGGCCCTATAATCTGACCGCCGGTGAAGAAGCGCTGAATGGCTTTAGATGAAACGAAAGAGGAGAGGGTGGGAGAGGTAATTGTGGTGCCCTCAGATGAAATGGATCTAATCATTACAGAGAAGAGAGTGTCATATAATCAAATAAAAAGTTATTTTACCAAAAAGAAGTGCTGTATGGAATGGCCTGTTAATTAAAGGACAGTAAAATTAGGATTTACTCGAATGCTCACTGTAAACGTATGATGGAAAACTCTGGATAAACCCAAGAGAAGCTAAAATCCATGTTGCCTAGTATCTGTCCAAATGAAAACAAATCCAGCATTTTAGTTTATCTGGTTTCCAAATAATTGAGTTATTCATTTACCCTATCAGTAGTAACAAATTGAAAGCACTTGTTCCAAAAATACCCCGAAATATGTTCCAGAAACTATACCGGCCATTGACGAGCTGCTGAAGTGTCTCACAGCCGAACAAAGGAGGCTATTACTCCATTGTTCGTCGTCAGAAAAGCACTCAGTCGCCGTCCGAGAGCCCATTGGAGGATATGGAATCCAGCTGGCCGCCACCCATTCTGCCGCCCCGGGTCATGTATCGGCGCTTCCAGGCCAAGCGCGACTTGGCGCGCGCTCAGGGCCGGGCCTCTGACTCAGAGTGCTGACTCAGCGCTGAGGCTGGGACTGTGCCTGCTGGTCTCTCCCGGATCACCTCGCAGCCAGGCTGGGAGCAGCATGGACTCTTTTCCAGGCGTTCTTCAGCCCAAACAGTGAACATTCTTTATAAACGCGGAGTCGCGCAATTGGCGTGGCTAGCTCCAGATTTTCCTGGGTATGGCTGACCAACGCCCTTTTGTATACACAAGGATCATTCAAGCTAAAATCACCTGCAATTACGACGCAGAATCACTCAGAAGCCAAGGTGTCTGCTCGAGGGACATCATCAAGAGTCGGGTGGCTGAAATGGGTCCCAGGACGAAATAACATCGGCCAACGCAAAACATGGCTAAAGGATGATTAGATAAGGTGGCCCAGTATCCAGGGTGACCGTCCACACCAGGCGACCAAGCACCTGCAATTGAAACTCCCTGGGGGTCAAGCTCAGTGGAAGTGCAATTGCCTGATTGGCAACGTCATATGAAAATATGGCATTAGCAGTTGGTGTATGGTTAAACCCCAGCAATTATCCTGACTGAGGCAAAACCAGCTCCACCATCAGCGAGCCACCAGTCAGCCAAGTAACTGCTTAATGCTAAGTTGGAAATATACTGTCAATACATTATAGTCTCATCTTTGTTTTGTTCTGTTTTAAGCATTTGTGGAAAGGAAATCAACTTTGTGGAGCCCCCATGTCAAGTTACATGACAATCTGCCTGAGTCTAACTGTTTCATAGCTTTACTTTATCTCCAAATTTCAAAACTAAAGCTGCACGAAATTCAGCAGCAGCTTCCATGTAGCTATTTTCTATTTGGTCACAAAATAACACACATTTCTGACTAGCCAATCTAGCGGCCAAATTAAGTGTCCGCCTGAAGAGTCGCTGAACAATTGGAGTCTCCTGTTTTGTTGTGACAACGTTAGCTAGCACCGGCAAAGAAATGTCAAGCCATATGAGAATGCTGGCATCTTAAGAGGCTTATCCTTCCGACAAGATTTCGTCCCAAATATCTTACACACAAATTCTGCCTGCCTGAGTTGTTTGTTACATGCCACAGTTCTGCGGTTTAAAAAGTCTCATTCGTGTGTGTTTAACAAGTCTCAAGTCTCATTTGTGGGTTAGCTCCCCTCGGTGTCACGCCCTAGAAAATCCAGGTGCAAACCATTTCGACCCAGATTTTCCCCACACAATCCGAGCCGCCCTGAATCCGATCACAATTCGAAAAATGCGACTTAACTTTAATGGGAATCCCGATCCCCACCCAGATCCGAAGCTAGTTATATTTCCTGGATAATTTATTCCAATTGTCAATGGTTCCAATATCCATTCGAATGGGACATCCTCATATTTGATCAATTCAACAATCTACCAAAAGGCTGGTCAGCAAGTTTCAGACTGACAATGCTGATGTGTTCTTATTGGCCACTGCAGGACGTGGTAGTACTGCAAACAAAGGCTTCACCTTTGTCAAAAACATCCAAGTGGAAGCGTGGTAAGAAGCAGGTATAGGTCCAGGAACGCAGCTGGACAGTACGGTTAACCAAAAACCTCGAAGATTATCCAGCACGTTGTTTCATATAAAGAAATTGGAACAAGAATTTCCTCGAGCCCTGCTGTCCCCGAAATATTGTTGGAATTAGCAAACTCATGCAAGGCAACATTGTTGTTCTTCAATTGGACTCTAGTTCGGCACCTTTTTCTATTTGAATCTTAGGACTGACCAGCTTTTCTAAGGGGCGAATATACCCCCATTCCTCCTCTTTTTTTCTTCTTTTTGCTGGTCTAGTTGTGTTGTATTCTAGACATAACCCATAGGTTTTTTCCGATATTTATTTCATTTTTGGTATAGATTAGGCATGTTGGATGCTTCACAAAACATCAAGACGCTGCAATCGCTGATGGTGGTTCAAAGTGCAAGAAGTAGAAAGGTAGAACCTTCAAGACCCCATTCCTCCTCTTACCGTATTGGTAGGTAATTTTTTGTCTGCTACATACTTTCCAGTGACTGATGTTCTTGTGATGATCTGAAGATAACAGAAATGTTATCTTCAGATCATCACAAGAACATCAGTTTAAGGATGTCTTCTAAGACATCCTTAAAAGGAGTGTGGCACCTTTATAAATGGTCTATGATTTGCATGTCGCAGATCGCGCCGGAAACTCGTAGGTTGGATATTGTATTTGTCCCAGAACCCACTGTTTGAGGAGAAGCAGGGTGCGTTTAGAGCGCGTATCGACCCCAGCGAGCCCGGACACCCCCGGCCCGTAGTCGGAGCCTCCGCAGGAAGCCGTAAGGCCCGTAGGCAGGCGGGGGCTCATAGGAGATATCGGTGCACTCAAAAAGTAGTACGCATATGAAGCGCTGTTTTTCCTGTAAGGTGTGAGTTCTGAGATAAGGGCAATGTGAGGTTAGTGCTGTCAAGAATGTTATACGCGACTGATGCTCAATTCAAATATCATTAATATATACTTTGCCTTTAAATGCATACCAATTTATTTGATTTCGCGTGTGTGGATTGAATTACCATGTATATTTTGGGGAAATCTTCCAATATACCAGTAACCAGTGTACCTGTATGTACCAGTGCACCAGTGTACATACATATGTACCTGTAGCCAGTGTAGCCTACTGTTCAATCACCGCAAATGGCGGCCGCCGGCGCACCAGCAGGCGCTTCAACAGCGGCGGCGCCTGCGACTCCGGAGATGCAGCAGCTGGGCGCGCTGCGCGGGCCGCCGGTCCACAGTTGGAGCGGTGGAAGCTCGTTAACAAGACAGAGGAATCGATCGACTGCCGCGCGCCGTCGGCAGCGACGTCAACCGAGCTGCTGTGGATGCGCCGGCCGCGACGACCCGGCCTGACCCCGCCCGGGATCATCCGGCGACGCTGCCGGCGCGCGCATTTCGACGATGTAACCACCAGCAACGGAAAATAATAGATCACGTGATAATCTCTGACGTATGTGTGATCTTGGATTGCGAGCTGAATTTCATAATCTCGCTACAATCACTTGCGTAAAAATATCATGATGAGCAGAACCCTCCCTATTACCTGGCTAGCCTGTGTACCACTCACGAGCAGGGGCGCCACCACGGATTTTTTACAGGGGGGGACAGACCCGGACTGGTGCTGACCGCAGGTAGGCGAATTTTGAGCATATTCGGTACCTAACAGCATTAATGACGATGGATCAAAAATGTTGGGGGGACGTCCCCCTTGTTGGCCAACAGGGGGATATGTCCCCCCGTCCTCCCGCTTTCGGTGCCAATGCTCATGAATAAAGGCTCCACAGCGTCCAGTACTCAGCAGCCTCGCCAGGGAATTTGACTAGGGACAAACCCCGGACTGGGGATAACTGGCGGCGGGAGAGGGTGGGGAACAAAGTTTAATCATACTTCCCTTCTTTGGAAAGGCTGCGGATAGCATCTAAGCAGGTAATAGGGGGAAATACAAAGGGGCCTCAGTCGAACTCCCATCATTTGGGAAAGGGGAAGCCTCCATTGATTCGCAAGTTCGGGACATAAGTCTTCCCCATCCCCCTGCTTTGGACGCCTGTCGGCTTCGGTTCTGCAATAAGGTAACAATTATGCGGCCAGAAATAGAATCCCAGCGTTTCCTCAGGAATTATATTCATACCAGAAGCTCTATATCAAAAGGTCTCAGAATAGCCGTCTCAGTTTTGAAAAAAGTGTCGATATTCTGGTTCCCCAGTGTATGTATATATTTCCCAACTACTTGGATCGGTGTTATTCTGGCCTCTGGTTTCAGCTGCACATTAAAGCGTTGGCGTCAGCGCCGCTCGTTAACCTCGTTCCCGTCTCTCTGTGATCTCGTTAGCAGAGCAGGTCTCACTGGGCGACTGAATTGATTGGCATTGATAGCAAAATAGAGACGCTAATCACCATAACCCAGTGACAGAGCCTCCCCGCCTCTAGTCAGCGGAGAGACGTTCCGATGAAATGTTTTTATACTGGTTTTTTAATTTAACTATCCAGTAGCGCGACCTACTTTGACCTGGTGATTCAAAACCCATGTAACATTGGGGAGTTTTTAATGAAAGAGTGTTAAAGGGAATGTAGCACCTTGGTCGAATCCTGGAATTTAGTGTTATTAGGCGTACTTTTAGTCAAAAATAATGAAACCACTCAAGACTTCTCTGAAAAATGTACAATAAGCTCAATATTTGGTTTTTAAAAATACTCCTCTAGAAAAAGAAATAAATATCAGCCTGTGGATGATGTCACGATCTGGCAACCACTACCATACTTGAAACGCTTCAAGGGCTTCGATTGGCTGATGCTCATCGTGACATCGGCATATGTCGTCACACCAGTAGCTCACAACAATGGCCGCCGGCGACGGTGGGGCTGAGGGGGCTGGTATCAGGTAGGTTTTAGCTTTTTTCTACGGAAATATCGAGTTCCAAGACAAATGAAATATGGAGTACCAGGTTTTCCGACCTGCTTTACAACTTGGCTATCTCAGTTAAAATCACGTTGTGAAGGTGCCACATTCCCTTTAAATGGGTGGACGACTTGTACAATTTAGCCGGGGCATGATTGATACTTCTAGCAGCGACAAAAGCCTAATGGACATTAACCCTATTTCGGCGGGGGGCATATTGCCCCCTTCGGTTTTTCGAGAATATCTCCGAACGGCTTGCGATGAACTTTGAACTTCCTGACTTTTCTAAAACTGGTACGGCGGGGTTTAATTTTAGTTTATATTTCGGGGGCGGGCTATGGCGGGTTTTGGGGGGTTCTATCACAACCGTTTATCGTATGCGATGGGTTTTTGTAAAGGAGCCGTCTCTGCTGATCCTGATACCAGTTATATGGTTTTATTATATTTTTTTGTGAGATGATGTGCATTCATTGTCTATTTGTATTCTCGGGGCGGTTACAGCAGTTCAAAATGGGGGGAATGTTATCAGAAGGACTAAACGTTAGTAGTGGAGACTGCTTACAGCCGTGCGGGCGAATACAATTGGGTTATGAAATTCAAAATAGTTATACCCATTCTGATTCCGGGCGTGTCCGTCCTACATTTTCAAATGAATATTCCCGCCAGTATCCGCCGCGACTCATATCGTTGTTATTGAAATGTGTTTCATCCCCCCCCCGACGAGTCCTTGTCCGCCTATGTCCTTTCCCGGCTGCCTGGGGGGTAAATTATAATTATTTATGTGAGGGACTAATATACTTGCTACCTTGTATTGTTGGTATGTATCTTCCCACTGTTTTATTACGCTCGCCCTGTGAGTTTTTTTTTTTCATTTATTTATGTGTCAAGATGCCAGCGTATATGGGCTTCTATCCGCGTACAAAACTTTTAGGTTGTTATATTTCCCTTGTCCTGGTCCTGGACTGCCATTGATTTATTTTTGGTACTCGTATATGAATTTTGGGTCATTATTTGTAATCTGACTAGTTTTGTGAAATCGTACACAGAGACAGGGTTTGGAAATCTAAAATACAAAATTGTATTTTGCGCCTTCTCCTAAAATAAAAATTTGAATTTTTTTTTCAAATAAAGTTTAGAGCAGAGGAATCTATGGCACTTTGTTTTCAAATCGGCCGGTTGATTCGGATCTTGGGGGGCCGTATTGCCCCCCTTGCCGGAAATAGGGGTAGCCGGGGCCTGACGGAATAGGGTTAAGCGCAATGCTGAACAGGTAACCCGACACCACACTTTCAGGGATAGATTTTGTCATAAGCCAAAATAAAATCACTCACAACCAACGAAGTGTTTCGACCTACCCAAACCTAAAAGGACCGGGTCCCATTGGAAATTAACCAGTCAATCCTTTTTGCATGTATTTTACTGCTCCAACTTTGGAAATTAAACAGGTTTACCTTTAATTTGGTGAACTATAGGTGGTTCTCCTTCATCGACTGTCAAAGCACCATTATGTATCTATTTGAACTAGATCACGTTGGGGTTTTGGGGGGCTATTGTTGTGTTTTTGTTAATGTGACCTGTGTTAAGCCGGATATTAGTAGGTGGTAAATTGCTGAAGAAAATAAATTGCTTTCAGTTATGATGATTTTTACACGAAACGAATAAGAAAATTATCAAGTGCTGAACTAGTTTGTTTACCTTGAACACCTCGGCCATGTTCAGGGTCACATCTAGGCTGCTAGTTGGAGGTAGAGGGGGAGACAATAGGGCACACAAAAATGAATTTTTGAAGACACAAACAAAATTCGGAGGGTTGGTTTTGAGGACATTCCCCTGAATCTGCCCCTCCTCATGTTTTATTGCAAAATTTCCCTTGCATGATCTAGATAAGTATTTGGTCGTTTTTTAACCGGATTTTCCCTTTTCAACTGTCGGGGGTGGCTATTGCCCCTCCCCCTTCGTAATGCTTACGGCCCAGCTTTACAGACCATCGTAAGCTCTATTTTAATCCCCCAAAAAAACGGCACCGCTTATCCAAATGGGCCTTTGACTCTTGCCTGGAAACCACTGATCTTGATCATAGTTAATGCCCAAAACTATCGGTATCCTTCAAGCTGATTTCTCTTATACAATATTCTACATCAGTAAAACAAAGAAATGGGAATGGTCAGGACGCACTCTGGTGTAAAACACCGGAACCACCTACTTACACCCTTATTCCCCAAATGCTGCTTAATGGCGGAGTGCCATTTTATCACTGGGACAAAGCATTTTTATTCGTCCCCCCACGCCTTCGCCTCTCTGACAGTAATTTTGGTCGTTCATATTTTATTATACTTCCACCTCCCTCACTTCTCCCTTTTCGCTGAGTACGTTGGTCTAAGCAGTAGAGCATCGAATACAGTTGGAATAACTACGAAATATCAGAGCTACAAAGCCAAAAATGAATTGAATTTTGAATTAATTTTGAATGAATGAATGAATTTTACGTAAATTTGGATCATAAGGATGGCGAATACGCATAAAAGTATCGGTGGACGATGCATTCCAGTGCTGAAGCATTAGATCAAGTGTAATGTTTGTGCTCGAAAGAAACTGTTTCACAAAACTATACAATCTTGGGTTCGCATTTCAGGAGCAAAGCATGAGCTCCTGTCCCAGTTTTGCTCTTTTAATGGAAAATATCGCCCGGATTGATGAAAAGCGGTCTGGATTGCTGATAACTGAACATCTCTAGCTTCGCTCGTTGCTATGTTGAATACAGAGAGTGAATCCAATCGACCAGTGGCTCACCGACTAGACCGGATTTGGCAGCAAGCCAAGCCAGCCTGAAATATGGCAGCACCAGCTAGTCGGCGCCTTAGCTACAGTTGGCACAAAAGCGAAACAGTTTCCACCTCCAAGAAATTTCACGCTCAGATATGTAAATAAATTATATTTATATGAGTTGCTTGCCTCTTGAAATTGGATTTATGATAAGATACCAATAAAGCAGCATAACTACTGCAAGAAGTAGACCTTCTACACGATTTGATAATAGGCTGGAAAACGTTGCCTTATAAATTGATTAGGTTTCATGGATGGGCCCTCTTGGTGCAGAAATGTATATGTACAAAGAGGCTAGAAGTTTTTTGTTCAGCCTGTCTGTTTTAAAATCATAGATCTGTAGTTACTATCCTAGTCCAAAATTATGACTGTCTTAATGTAAACCTGTTTATGATTTCTCACATATATTGATAGGTAGTTGTAGTTAGGCCCTCGTACCACCGGTGCTCAGCAGCTTTAAATTCCTTTAGATTGAACAGGAAATCATGTGTGCCCTTTAGGCCACAAATGTTATTGTCATCTTACATTACTTTAATTTGAGTCGGCCGTCTGTTATCGCCTTAATAGAATATTGGGCCAACTTTTTTGCCGCTATTGCCAGTTTTGAGCACGGTTTATCAACGAGGGAAACTTAGCCGGCGTTGTAACATCCTCCTTGCAAATATTTCCTCGGCTGTCATTGACATTTCCAAACATTTCCTCGGCTGTGTGGGAGTCAATGCGTCCCCACTGTTGCATTCCGGTGAGTTTCGAATAAATAATTGTACGAGGGTCCACTATGAATTCCGACCAACTTAGGCCACCTAGGAGCTGTTGAAAGTGAAAGATTGATTATGATGCTCATGGAAATATCATAACAATCTGAGTGAAAAATATAATTTCCCGGTGTGCTTAGGGAATATTCCAGGTGGAAAGAAAAAAACAGTCTGACTAAATGTCCCAAAATTTTTCGCTAGGCATAAGCAAAAATGCTAAGAACTTAATTCGGAGCAGTTACAAAGATGTGAAAATACCTTGAGCACACTATGAAGTGTGCCAAAAGTCAGGGGCACCTTATTTAGACTGCAGTGGGGAAGGTCTAAGGTCGGCCGGCAATACCATCCCTCAGGGATTTCGTACCCAGTCATGTCCATGAAGATAGCGCCACTAAAGGGTACATTTTATCATGTGCAGTGTCAAATGTACAGAGCTCTGACTAAATCATAGCGCCACTAAAGGGTAAATTTTATCATGTGCAGTGTCAAATGTACAGAGTAAATGTACTCTGACTAATCTTTGAACAGGAACTTTATCGATAAGGACTTGAAGTTCTGAATGTGAGTTTTTTCGACCTCTTGAAGTTACAATATGCATAGGAAATTCCATGTAATATTCAAATACGTCTAACTTGTTGGAGCTGCCTTTTGTGAAAAAAACTCACGGCCGTCTAAACTATTCGAAATTCCATCAATGAGTGCAAAATTACTATTATAAAACAGGGAACTTATTAGAAGGCTTGCAGGTGGCTGCATAGAAAATATAATTGCTAGCTTACAGAGGGTTTTGGATCCGCTGTTTCGGCGGATGACGCAGATTTTCATAAAAAAAGCATCTGCGCGTTCGCACAAGACAGCCACATGTCGAGTTTCAGTTTCAGCCGGCTGATCTTGTCTCCAAGCGCAAAGCTTCCAGTGGTAACTCACTGGTTCCGATATTTATTTGTTTATTTATTTATGTATTCAAATTCATCACCAACAGGCTTAAAACCCACTGAAAGGTGAAGTCATAGGTTAAAACTACAGTGGGATGTACAAGATATTAAATGAGTTAGTAAAAACATACACAAATACACATATACCATAAAATACTAAACTGGGCTTGCTAAAACATGTTTTTTACCGTCCATCTCAAACAAGAGAAATTGGTGCGAAAGGGATCCCCTGCAGGGTACATACTCGTATGTGAGTTAAATTTCTGCACAGTTCATGTAAAGAAGCCACGTTTTATCGTGTCCTTGTTGGCATCTAAGACGGATGGAACGTGAATGAGCGTGATGTTTACTGAAACGCTGGATGCGTGCGTTTCAGAGGAGCGCGAATCCATAACAGATAGTCATTGCTTTGTGGAGTCCCTGAAAGTTGAGCCAAAAATCAAGGTTCACAATAATGCGAGCGCAGGAGTGCGGTAAACAGAAATATATAAGCGTATCATCTTGACAGGCATGTCTGCGCTCTTCACCTCATCCCTCAAGCTTCACCCACCCAGAATTTCCGTCAACAGAACCAAAACTACCCTTACACTTTGTTACGGTTTTTACGCCTGGCAAAAGGATTTAATGCAAGGATACTCAGCGTCAGGGTCGCCCCAGGCGACCATGCACCGCGCCATGCTCAACCATGTCGAAACAAAATATATCATATATTATGAATGTAGGTTTTGCATGTTATCGAAACCTTAACTCCTTGAATTTGTTTTTTATTGAGAGAAATCAAGAAACGAAGTCGCATTTACATATGGTTTCCGCAACAGGAGAAACTATTTTCAGAAATAAATGTTGACTTTATACCAGAACTCAAACCATCTCCACACATCATTGACTGCGCAAGGTCCTGTTCAACCTGGCGGCAACTACATCAAAGTGACGTTGACACGCCATGGCACTCCATCACCAGCGTCACCCGGCCGTCACGGTGGGTCGCTGACGTTTGCCGCCGGTCCGTTTGCAGGCGTTTGTGCGTGACGACCCCACAAACGTCACAACAGCCGGCTCCTGACGTCACGACCGACGTCACTGTTCGCTTATTCATTTCAGTGCCAGCCGAAAAGGCCCCAGGAATAGCTATGCTTTGGTGTCGACAACAGGGTTTATGTTGCGTGGAAATCTGTAAGGCAGTCATCGAACCTCGCCAATGTGTTTTGGAGCTGGCCAATGAGATCAGGAGTTGTCACACGGTGGCTGATGTTTCATTGTGGTGCGTAATTAGCACTTGTGTGACTTGAAATACATGTTTCGGCCTTTTAAGCAAATTATGTATCATTCGAGGAGTAAGACTATTACTTCTAATTTGAAGCGCTAGTCCCTCAACACATGATTAAACACTTATATATTATCCCAGATATCCGGACTGTGCACATCAGTAAAAGTGTGAGCACTGACTTAAACTTTTTTGGAATTATAAGGAAGTAAATTCGCTTTCATTTTTCTTTACCATCAGGAAATAGTACTTTAATTTAAAAATCAACCGAAAATTGAGCTTTCTAAGAAAATATCACGTACTGACAGAAGTGGTAAAGCATTTTATAAAGAATAAACACAAAAGCCAAGTAAATCAAATAGGTATAACAGTCTTTAATCGGCCCATGTCCTCGAATCCCGGATGCATAGCATAGCAAAAAACAGCTATTTTTGTTGCATTGCTATATTGTGCCTTTTTATACCTATTGCGCATCCAGAATTCGAAGAGAGAGCTCAATTACTAACTTTTCTATCTACTATCATCTTCCTGGGTGCAGCACTCAGAAACCTATCCACCTTTAAAAAAGCATGGCTCCGCATGACTGTGCGAAATCTTAAAATATCAAAGTGGTTTTGCAGTGCTTCCAGTAAATAATCTACGCATTTGAGTGAATGCTTCTCATGTGGATACATGACATCATGTGAGTCATATGAGCTGTTGAGTTTGGCAAATAACTGTAAGGTGTACGTCGGCTCTTGAGAGGAACCTGCGTAATCTTTGTAATGGATCTCACGTTAATAAGTATGTAATATGTGGGTCGTGTAAGTCGTTAACTTCTGAAAGCGACTTTGTAGTGTTTCTTGCACATTGCCATCATATTTTCGACAGTTCATCTCACATCGATACATGCTACCATGGGAACCTTATGATTCTTTAAGCGTGCTCAAAACTGAATTATGATTTAGGTCGGGTAAGCTTGGAAAAGGAAAACAATAGTGACCACTTTCAAATAGCTGCACATTACGCTGCTTTCATTTTAGACACCAGCAAATGAATGAATTTTCCACCCCCAAGGGAGATTTTCCACTCGATATGGGGAGATATTATGTAATACGATTTCACATTCATTTGGACGTTGGCTAAGTGTGTCACCATTGAGGAGACCATGGGCCATTTATATTTTTATATCAGCCAATTTGGGACAAAACTTTAATACCGCATGCAGCAATGAGCATAAGGTAACAATGATCACAAATATCTGAAGCTATGCTTTTAGGAGCTGATTGTCTATATGTGGGAGATCAAAGTTTTACCGAATCACCGAATATCGCCCCCAGTTTTATTTGTGTGCACACACTATTCATAAGAATATTTAACATATCTAGGTATTTTAGTTTACCGTATTTCGAGACTCATAAGCACTATGCCAGCGTAACGTTTCGTTCTTGGTGAAAATGTGACCAATCGGCATATGATATTGGTGAATCTAGGTGAAATAACGACTAGGTTTGTGCGGAACCCCACAGTTTTTATCTAGCATTCCTGCATACATTGACAATTAGAGCATCTCCTGGAGAGTTCTGCGTGTGGAGAGTTATTCATGTATGTATTTTCAGGCAAAGAACATCAAATTACAGCGTCGGATTGATACATCAAATCTCGTTCAACAGTAAAGGTTTTGCCGCGGATTTCTAAGGTCTGCCAATCAGATAGGTTCGGATTTACCAGACCGAGCAAAGCCGATACCTAAGTCTTAAATTCTTCAAAATGATTGGGGAGTGGGTGTCTAGATTTCAGTAGATGTCAATGACTCTCATATTTCAAGGTAATAGTAAAATAAAGCGTGTCTTGGCCGTTCTGCATGCCTCTTCGCATGCATCAGACCAATCTAAAGTCCGGAATACAAGCACCACTATTATTTAAGTACATTTTAACTACTTCACATTTTATTTAGGCGTCCAGGAACTAACAAATACATAAATTCAAGTCCCTAGTATGTCTTCTTTCAAGTATTTTAAGCAGACCAAACACAACAGGACATCAGTTTGGTGGAACTTAACGAAGCTGGTGGTATCTGAGAGCGCTGCTCTCTGGCTCGCTGAGGCGCAGAAGGTACACCACTTCTTTTATTTAATCCCGCAGCAAGAATAGGCTTAACGAGTCCATGGTGATGAAACCATGGTGCGCTCACTTGCAAGGCTGCCAGGCCCACATCATTGATCATTCTTGTGACGGTTATTGTCAAGCCTTCCCACGTGTACCCAGCATGTTGGTATGTATGCTGTGTTCTTGTTCTCAGCCGATGATAGTCCTTCCCGGAGATTTTGAACACCCGAAATTGAATTTAGAGAACATAGCCCGCCCTCTAAGTGTTTGCTAACTCACTAGATTTCGAAGTTTTCTGGTTGTGTGTTTCTGGTTGGAAGATTCCTGTAAAGCTGCTCATATGGCAATTCATGAGACCGGTGCTGAAAGAGAAGAAAGTACCTATGTAGATTTTTAGCATCGATTATTGACCTTCGTTCAATTCCTTTTCTGACTATAGTCGGTGAAAAAGTGACTCAGATATTCTTTCAGGAGGGATGCCACTTTTTGCTTTCTCAGTCGTGAAAAATCTGTGACTGAAGCGCAGTCTCAGTCTAATGGCACTGCTGCCCCATTGCTTGTCTATTTGCAGTCATTTGCATCCCCCAGCCATCCAAAACTCGTACATTATGGATGGAGCTTCTGAGAATCCGACAATATTACTGCGCCGGCTGACGGCAAGCAACAGATTTAGCGGATACCACCTCAAAATATCAACGAAAAGAACAAAATTGTTGCTGCGAGAACGGCGAGAAGCCGCGCTTGAGTGTGTGTAGCTTCCTGCGTCAGAGGCAGTGTCGCGCCTGTATGTTCGGTAGCTTTCTGGGTGAGTGGCAGTGTCGCGCCTGTGCGTGCGTGTAGGCTCCTGCTCAGAGGCAGTATCGCGCCTGTGTGTGCGAAGCTTCCTGCGTTAGTGACAGTATCCCTGGCGAGTGTGTGTAACTTCCTGCATCAGTGGCAGTGTCGCGTCCGAGTGTGTATAGTTCCTACGTCAGTAGCAGCATCGCTCTCGTGTGTGTGTGTGTGGGGGGGGAATATGCGTTGGTGTGAAGCTTCCTGCGTCAGTGGCAGTATCGCTCCCATGTGTGTGTGTGTGTGGGGGGGGGGGATATGCGTTTGTGTGAAGCTTCCTGCGTCAGTGGCAGTATCGCTCTCGTGTGTGTGTGGGGGGGGAATATGCGTTTGTGTGAAGCTTCCTGCGTCAGTGGCAGTATCGTTCCCGTGTGTGTGTGGGGGGGGGATATGCGTTTGTGTGAAGCTTTCTGCGTCAGTGGCAGTGTCGCGTTCGATGCGTCGTCAATAATCGCCGTAATTACGAGCGTGCTCCTGCTGACACAGGTAATCCGATCATCGTCGAACACAGCACTGACTCGCCACATTTGCTGCCGGCGGCCGGCTTCTGGCCGGGCCTCTGACCTGCTGATCCGAATTGGCCGCATACCTGACCCACTGCCGCCGATCGGCGCTGTTAGGGGGTGACCGGGGGGGGGGTCAGGAGAGCGCTGACTGAGATGTGGTGTGGTGTCTACCCCTGGCGGCGGCTATGACACTGGCCGTGAACTGACTACTGTAGCTGCGCCCTCGGACCCAGTGGCGACGAACGCACCACACCTGTCGCCAACAGCAGCCATTTCGCCGTGAAAGCGCCGCATTTGTGTGTGGCGGCGAATTCGCCGCGCCGCCTGCGCCGGATCTGCGCCAGCGCGCCGTAGCGGCGTCGATATGGCCCGATTGGGCTAATACCGTTCTGTCAAGCCAGCACATTCCCGGCGGACGAGATTGGTGCGTCGGCGAGAAAGAGGACTTGATGAGCCGTCTCACGCAGCTGCGGCAGAACCGAACAGCAGAAAAACAGGAACTTTAGAAAAACACGCGGATAACTGAGAGCAGGTTTGCTGTGGAGATACGAATATAAAATATCTATATGATAGAATATATGGGGAAATTAGGAAAATCACATGCTGTGCTTCATGTTTGATTTAAATTGATGAAAAGATCATTTTTACTACTATTTTGTAGCTGGACTGCAAACTTCTTAGCTAAATTTTGTAGACGATGATTTTATTTAATGACACTACTGCATATACTGATAGTGTTGGTGAAAAGCTGAACAGATGAAATAAAAGATAATTGGGTATAAAAGTGGATCCAGGATTTCTAATGGCAAGACACGCTATCAGGTAGGATCATATGATCCTAAGATATGATAAGGTAAAAGTAAGCAGATGGTGACGTAGACACTGGAGGGTCTGCATCGCTTTGGCTGCATTATGCAAAAGACGGATCTTCGGAAGAGGAGGTAGAGAAGAGCGGTGCTTTGAGAAGCACTGCTGCTGCTGTGTG
Source organism: Lepas anatifera (assembly GCA_034440635.1). Taxonomy (NCBI): domain Eukaryota; kingdom Metazoa; phylum Arthropoda; class Thecostraca; family Lepadidae; genus Lepas; species Lepas anatifera. Next base: position 115,123 of record JAOTON010000343.1, read on the forward strand.
GGAACACCGGTTTGTTTATGGATCTTCATAGGAGCACAATGGAGTGCCTTGCGGATCAGGGACGGATCCAGGGAGTCTCGATGCAGACATGACTCTGTCCTAAAGCTGCCATATCTGAATCATGTGTAGACAATTTTAGGCCAACGTTTTACAAAAAACGTTTCTTTTTACTGTTTTACCCGGTTTTTCCTCTCAGGTCTTTGATCAAAATCTACCTCTGTCACGGATGGGATATCAAATGTATCGCAGGGCCGTTGGCGGATTGAATTTGATTGGTGGCAGATAATTTGGGTGATTTCCAATCTGAATATGGATTCGGATTCCCATTTTTGTCGGAGTAGCCATATTTATCCTGCATGGATCCAATGTGAATTAATGATTACGAGACAAGCTCGTAGATAGCCTTTCCGACTCGTCCATCTAAAAAGCATACTTGTAATACCTAGCTCGGACAAAATAAATTATTAGAAGTGCCCATTATGGTGTTTACTCACTAATTCCTACGCCAGAGCTCCGCAACGCTGTGGCAGTGGTTTGTCATTTTGCGTTGATGTTTTGCTGAATTAGGAGTGAACGTCGTGAACGGAACTTCAAACAAAGCTACCCGGGAGTTGGACGAGTGTTTGCAGGCGTAAGCATGTGCGGCGCCATTGAATTCGGGGCAGTGCCCCGGCGTGTGACATCAAGGCTAAAAGCTTTGTGTTCGGCGATGTCACGTATGTGCGCTATGCCATGTATTTGAAGTTAAAGTGTGGATTGGGAAATTTAGTGACCCAATCAAAATCATTTGCAAATGCCTGGCAGATTTTACACAATATCCAAGACATTTTCAGGTGACGTGAAATAAAAAATGTATTGTACTAGCCGTAGTTTAAGTGTTGCAATATTTCTTCTGGCAGTACATAAAAATTCCTAAGCTGCCGCGCACTGCTCCGTAAACGAGCAAATGCTGGTCGCAAGTTTCATCCCGTGGACTGCTAGTGAATAATCGTAGTGGGATTGCCAAAGTTTGGGAGCAGTTGTCGGAATTTGGAATATTTTGGTGGAACCAGCCTAAGTTCTCAATTTCAAATGCCATGCGACTGAGCTGTTCGCCATACCTGAAGCAGTCATTATACACCACGCCTACATGATGAACGGTTGATTGGTCAATGGAACGAAGCTGAACTACAGCTGCCACTCAAAGATGCACCACATCAGTATTCATGTGACGGTAGCTAAGATAAGTTTGCTTCACTCAGTAGGTGACATCCGAGCTGTGTTAAATCCGGCTGACAATTTCAGGAATGACGATGATAAGAGTCAATTCAGAGTGTCTTCTGGGGTATTGCTGCAGATTGCCTGGAGACCAGGGAACAAGTGTTGGCGGACTTTCAATGAAAGCATCGTGAGAGGGTGGCAGAACTGAATTATTCGAAGCCACGATCTCTCGATTAACTGATCGATGAGAATCTAATTTTACTCCTTCAACTCGCAGGTCCAATAGAAGTGCATAGCGAGCTCGTATGCTGCAGCACCAAAATGCATTCCAGCAAGGCAGCTCAAGGAAAATGGCCTAGGTGAGGAAACATCGTCCTTACATTAGTTAAGTAATGAAGCTTATGGTGATAAGCTGGCGTACCGGGTGTCTGAGGAAGACTAGATGATGACCCCATTGATTTTAGGAAACATATGTTTGGGGCACTCACGCCATAGGCGTATCCAAGTTAATGTCAAGTGGAGACACTTGCCCCCTTCCCCGATCGACCTTCGGCGCCTCCTGAAATGGTCATGCCGCCCCTTAAATGTCGATGGTGCCCTCTAAAGTGCCCCCTCAGATGCGAACATCGCTCCCACGGTAGGATTTTGCGCCCTCCTGATAGGTTTTTCTGTCAAAAGTGGCGCCCCCTGTTCCGCCTCCCTCAAGATCAGCAATCCTGAATCCGCCTATGACTCACGCTTCATCTGTCAACCAGTTGGGAATAATCTATCCCCGTTAGAGTGTCACACAGGCTTAGCCTCTCCCATCCTGTTGAACATTCATCTCTTGAACATCCAGATCACAGGCTATAGCTCAGAAGCACGCCACTGAAAACATCAAACATGAGAAGTAAGGCACTTCAAGCAAGGGCACGCTAAAGGGCTTTTCGAGGTAAGCTACAGTGGAGCCTATCGCTGAGGAACTAATAGAATACATTTTTCTCCAACAGTTTGTGGAAGGAACACATCACACCACTTTAAACACCAACTAGGACAGTTTTCTCGCCATTTCATTCACACGCCCTAGTTTCCAACTTACCGGTGAGTAGCTGGGGACGGTGTATGAGGTGCTGGAGTAGGTGGAAGGCCCGCGCGGGGAGGAGGTGGTCTCCCGGACAATTTTGTAGTTGTAGCTGGACATGGTGTTGGCGTTGGTGCTGCTGGTACTACTGGTGACGCCGGGGGCACGACCTGGCTACTTCAGCACTGCCGAGCAACTGCGGGTAGGTGCAGCGCAGAGCAGGCGTCCTAGAATAGCCTGAGGTGCGGGTGGGGGGAGCAGGCGACTCAGTGGAGTGGCCGGCCTGAAAAACACATCCACACCTCCGCACCCACCCCCGCACCAGCGCCCCAGTCTTCAGCTGTCTCTGATCTCTCCAGTGATGCAATAAATCAATTGCAGGACACCAGCAACGTTTCATTTGGTGAAATTGTACACCACCAGAGAAAATAAAAACAATTAACAAAGGAAAGCTTCTAAAAGGATTGCAGAGTTGAAAAGACTTGTCCATCAGACTCTTTTGAAAAGGTTAGGATGGGATCAATTTTATCATTCCAATGCATTGGCCAGCCCAGCATTTCCCAGCTTCAGTTCCATGCAGTGTGCCATGAATGCAAGAAACAAACGGATCCCCGAAGAACTGATAGGGCGGATTGGATTGGCTTGAAGATTGGGATATTTTTGTATCTGAATACAAATTTGGATTCCCTGCAGCTGGCTTCCACGCAGCCGACCCAGGTTTGAGGCCCGGTGGCTTGCTTGAACAACGAGCAATCTTGCTCCCGAGAAACCCTTCCAATAGGGAAAGAGTTGGCGACGCCATATGACCCTGGAAGCTGGTGAGTCAATAAGCCCCAAAACTTACATCTTATTTTGATTCCCATTTTAACTTAGGTATATTTTTCTCGGCATTGCATTTGGACTGCTAGTCATGATAAGGAACGTGATTGACCAAGATCCGTTGGGGAAACTTTGGACAAATGCCGGATTGAATCTGAAAGTTTCTGGTCAGGATGCTCTCTAGTTCCGTGGCGCTGCCGAATATTCTAGAATCCTGAGTCAGACCAGACGCGCACCCCCGTGGTCTGCATTTCTCAGCTGTTTGTCAGCGCTGCCAGTCAGAATCACCGGCTAAAAGCGGACTCCCGCCTCCACCGGTTTGGATAATGCACAACGGGGGGCATGTTCTGGCAATTTTAGATTGCTTGGAGATCAAATTATGCTCGAAGATTTGCCTAAATGTGTTTTACACGAAGTCATCTTATAAATAGCAGACTCACTAATACAGCCAGTTGATGGAGTTAGATTTTCCTGCGAATTATAAAGCAACAAAAGTGGATCTTGATTAGTTCAGTCTTGTGGTGCTCCTTTCCTACAAAAAAAGTTTATTGACTCTACAGAAATCTGCTGCGACCAGATGTCGATGGAAACCTCGGATTTCATATGCCCACGAGCTCCGATCCCACACGCCCCGGAAAATATCCCAAGAAATGAAAACCAAAAGTCGGAGAGCAGGTCACTAGTTTCACAAAGAAATATTGCTATTGAACCATCCAGCACCTGACGAAAGCCAGAGAAGAAACTGGTCAAGACGTCGCATTGAAGTTAACACGCTCAACGAGAATAACAGCCCGGAAAACACTAGTACCATATCTAGACATGACTGATCAACACTATTCCGCCGAAAATGGTTCATCTGTGTACCCAATAAATCAGTTATCAACGGGCTGCTCAACAAGATTTTGCAACGGGTCACCGATAAAAAGCCAAACATGAGCTCAATGTACATAAAGGTGTGGAAATGCGACGTATTTTACACCACACTCACCTGCAAAGTTACACCGTACACAGAATCACGTTTCATAAGCAGCGGCGACATTCACGCTAAAGCAGCGTAGATATGAAATAAAGCGTGAATTACGCGCAATATCAGAATGGAGTTACCCTTTCTAAATAGAATGAATATGTTTAATCTTAACCTTGAAATTTGCATATATATATATATATATGTTATATATATATATATATATATATATATATATATATATATATATATATTTCAATTGATTAGTTGAAAGAAAATATTTGATTTAATTGCTTTTCTTTGACTCATTGTTAATTTTTGCACGCACTTTTTAAAGCAGTGCCGATTAAAGCGAGCCTGTGACAAAGGTAATTGTAAATAAACAAAACAAGAAATGGACAAAAAGACGACAAAGTTTTGGTAAGGCCCCCATATTTCTTCCTGTAGAGAAAGACATATTGAACGCTATAAGACGTGTGAACCATATGACGTCATAAGGAGTGTTGCACACCTCAAAAGCTGGTTTGATAACAGATGACTGGCGACTGCTAGCCTGCCTTGAAAGTAAGCTGCACCGCAGTACACGCTCCTCGATTTACCGTGGTTATGCTGCGCCGCACTACTCAGGCGCAGATACTGTGCCGCCGAGCCCGTAGCCTTGTTCTAATCTCTCCCAATGCGAGCCCGCCTCGGAGCGACGGCGAGCGGTTGGGCTGGCCTCCCATACCGTTCCTACGCCTACGGATGAGTTTGGCATCACTGGCGGATCCAAGAACCGGGTTGGGAGGGGGAGGCAGCTTGACCGAGATGCCATCGAGCGGGGAAGAACACTATAAGGCTTGAAATCATCAATGCTTATTAGGGTAAGCCACTTCTATCACACACACTTTAACGGCACATCGACGATAATTTTTGCTATAATCTACGTAAATTAGAGGCGCAGCTAAAAACAGGCAGAGAAAGCAGGGAGAGTTCCAGTTCATCCAACTGGTGCAGACTCCGAGTTGAGTAAGGTTCGTCGCTGAAATCCAGAATGACAGGAAAGAACATCAGCAAGGTATAACAGCATGTTGCGGTAAATGGTGTTTGACTGGGACATATTAAGTTCTTGTAAAAGTTATTTAAGATAACCGAAATACGACTGATGTTTAACTTTTTATAAGAACATGGCAATTGCTGTTTCTGGAAGGAAAAAATCGTGGATGGAAACACTAGGCCGTGCATTGAAATTTCAAATTGGCCTGGAGGCTGTATACCTGCTGTATGAAGGGCGACAAGACGCGGTGCTCTTTCAGGCTATCACGGTCAGGGAGCGTCGCCCTGTGAAAGATCTCATTTGAAAATAAACACAGACCCTTAGATGAGGCCTCCTAACTCGCCTTACTGCAGCTATTAGAACGATGTCTCGGACATGGGAAGGAGACAGTATACGGTAAATAACTGTAACCCAGACGGTGTCGGATCCAGGATTCGATTTCGGTTTCAGCTAGCCTACGGATATACATTTACTATAGACACTCGGACATTGGGGGGGGTTGAGCCCCTGTGGTACCCCCTTCCCTTGTATCCGCTGTTGACACCAGAGTACTGGCTTCCAGAACATTGGGGATCTACAGAACGCATCAGAATTAAAAAACTGGCTTGCTTTGCGAGCTCAAGAATTATGCAGAAGTTTGATTTGTCATATTGTATCTCATATCGCGATTCCGTTCCACTTTAGGGGTCCAGTTGGCTAAATGGGGCCCCGGTTGACCTGCTAAGACCACACGTGATTAATGTTTAAAGCGACATCTTATGGGAGCGCTGTTGGCGGAAGAGGGCGGCCAAATAGTAGAACAGAAGAGCCGCAGCTGGTAGTGAACGGGCGGTAACCAAGAGAAGACTCCGGGAAACGAGGCGCCTATGGCAAAGTCGTCTTGTAAAGTCAATCTCAAGGCGCATGTACTGCACTCCCACATTTTAAGAGGGTTCAGGGGGTCTTCAGTGCTTGACGTCTATCGGAAGCCAGTTCCATGGACATAAAGAGGGCAACTGTCACTTCAGTCCGTCCCTGCTGAGATCCGATGTTTCTTAAGGAAAATTGGAGTTGAAAAGAAGTAAGACTGGAAAGTTAACAAAACGTTATACCACAAAATTTACCAGAAGGCCTTGTTTCACACAAACACACAGACACAAAAAACGGGGTGAATTAACATAAATAATTACGACTCAACAATTGTGTCTATGGAACCGGGTGAAAATCGCTAAAATCTAAAGGGTTTAGGTCTATAGGTAGATGCAAAAATTCCCTTTTACCACGCCCGTCAACATAGAAGGACAGCTATCACGGCCTTCAGCCGTCTGAGGTGCTTAACCTTTACAACAATGACATTTTCCAAGTAGTTTGACACGCACATAGACGGGGGTCTGAGCAGTCTTCGCCTTGACGGGGGAGGGGTGGGTACCCATCACCCTCCCAACTCCCAAATTTGAACCTTTTTTCAGGCCTCATTTAAGGTCACAAGAGGTCAAGACATTCCACCATAGGGATAACGTGTAAATGAAGGTTTTCGGTCATTACATCTGAACAAGTAAAGATAAAGCAAAACAATTTAGACCATTGGAATCCTCGCAGCAAGCAAAATCGTATGATGTATAATATGACCTTGTTACGTCAAATCAGGTCAAATGTGGCATTTGACCTGGCCTGAGGTTAGTTCAAGGTAAAATTAGGTCAAATACATATCATTAGCATTTCAAAGACAATGCCAATCGAATGAAGTTAGAATAAACGTTACATCGCCATCCGTTACTAAGCTATTTAGTTAAAACCATTTTACCATGTATTTCCAATGGAGAGCCCATGGCTCGTACCTGACCTAAGTTCATCAATGTCAAAAATACCGGAACACATTTTAGAGAACTCGTTGGGCCCATTATGTGATATGAGTTTCAGTCAGATAAGCTTACTCTGTTCTAAATTATGCTATCTTATTTTTTTAGGTCAGGTCACTTGACCTGTACAGGTGACCTAATCTGAGATGACCTAACCTTAAAATTTTGAACAAAAAAGTTGTAAAAATGATCACAGAAAGGGTATGCCAAGTATGGCGGCGCTAAGCACCGCCGTTTTTATGCTATCTCTAAAAAAAACCGAATGGGAGGGTACCCGCTCCCCGTCAATGCGCGTGTTAAAGATGTATCTGAGAGACAGATCTATTCTCAGCCCTGCATTTAAGGTAGTTGTGTGATGTATCCCTTTCTTAGTTTATTGACATTCACAATAAGAAGAGATGGGGAGTAAGGCTTAAATCTGCTGAAACAAGGTATACCTTGTTTAACAGATCCTATACAGCTGTATATGTGAACATCTCCTATAGGAGCTGTTCACAAATGACGTCAGCGACCCGAGGCGGGTCTGGTATTTTCCTACTTTTTCTGGCGAAGGGGGAGGAGGTCTGGCTTTTTCTGGCGGTTTCTGACGGGGAGAGGGGACAAATCATCGGCTGTCCTGGGATTTATTTATTGAGTGAGAACGCCGCAGGCCTAGGGTAGTTGAAAAGCCAGTACTTCCATGTTTCGTAGTCACACCCAGTGTCAACTGCTACCAGCTGCCCGTAGCACGCAAACATTGTAGTTATACGGCGTCTCTGCGTGATTGCTCATGTCGACCACCGTTGCCGTCAAGAGGGGTTGTGGAAATTTCTGACAATTGTTGACGAAGGGGAGGGCGTCAGCCACTTTCTAACTATTTCTAAAAAAAGGGGAGCGGGTCCGAACCTCCTCAGATTTGACTGACGTCATATGTGAAAGCTCTCACGCAGGTCCAGCTCAGATTTGGGTTCCTGACAGGCATTGAGCATAGAAAGAAATATTAAGCCTGGCAGAGCCTTTTCACAACCAATGAAATATGGCCGCAATCAGACGCTCAGTGGGAAAAAATATGTTTCTCCTCGATGTGAACAGCAATACAAAAAATCAGAAACGACTGAAGCTCACTATTCCACCAAGTGAACGTCATAAACCACATAAGAAACAACACCCACGCCACCAGGCAACGGGGTTATAAATAGGGGTTCTTGGAGCGCTGCGCCTCTGGGTCTATTTGCTGCGCTGGATTAGAACGCTGAGAGCCTACACGGCCGCGCTGAGGCGGCGCAATATGCCTGCGCTGCCTCGATTTATTGCAGCTCCGGTGTCGTCTTAGCGCGTCCGAGGCCCGCGCCTTATTGCACGAGCGATCCGCCACGATGCCGCTTTGGCGAGGCTAGAGCGGCGGCAAACTCAGCCTCCGCTCCATTATACCCCCAGTCAGCCTTAACTGGCGGCAGCTCCAATTTGCGGTCCATAGAAAGCGATAAGCACACACATAATGAATATTTCCGCTTAGCCTGACACGATTCTACGACGTTGAATTTATGGTGACATTTTTATGGTGACATTTTTATCCTGACACTCCTGAAGTCAGGATAAATTCTAACAGAACGAGGGTAAAGTAAACGCTTTCCGTGCAAAAATTCCCTTATTCTGCAAAACGTGCACGTTCACTGTCGCGCCAGCTGACGATTGGGATGTTATAATTGCTATGGCAACGAGACTTTTGTTGCGGGAAATAAACAAAGCAACTTTGCCAAGTTCAGTTAGCAGCTTCCACTTCTGCCACTACAGCGACGCTAGCCCCGTAATGATAGTCCCATGCAAATCCCCAAGCAATGAGCAATTGCGCCAAAAATCATGTGTACAGAGAAAAGGTGGGCTACGTCATTGTCAATGGGTGCAGCTTTCCACATCTTTGGTGGAATCCAAGCAAGCCCCGCCAACGTTCGGAAACATCCCACCAATCCAGAGTCGTGGCTTCCGGTGGTCACAACCAGGCTCCCCGATAATAGCAATAACCCTGTTCCCTCGTCCAATAACATTTTTTTCATGATAACTATCATAGGCGTAGGAACAGGGGCCAGGGGGCCATGACACCCCTTCCCCCAAATAAGCAATATGTTTAGCATTAGCCCCATCGTGTTAAGTGGAAAAAATTACTTGAAAACACATGTTGCCCTCACCCTCAATATTCTGGACGCTCCTATGCCTGCGATGCCTATCAAGCACCATATAGTCACAAGCTGATCCCTTTACATAGTCCCACGCTCCTAAAGTCATAGAGGGTCACTTATCATAATCAAGTGTCCCTAGTCAAACCGGGTCCCCTGAAGATGGGGTCGGATCCCCTACCACATTACGGGCGACCTTGCCCAACTGGGTCCCCTTGCGGAATACCGTAATAATGAGCAGAGCTCTGGCAGAGTGTCTCTGTGGCCGTCCCCGGGCCCCCATGCCTCGTAGTTGCGGGCCCTCTGTAAAGCAATCGTCACTTATCCTTCCCGAGCCCATATGCGTCGCGACCAAGCCCCTACCATTATCTCAAGACACTGCATTCACAACCGACCCCATATTATTTTTTAGGTATCCTGTGGTCACTACAGCGACAGATCCAGGGGGCAAAGGGGCTGTCGTCCCCATTAGGACCCAAGGACTGACACAGCCGATTTCGGGCGCCGAAGGCGCCCGCAGTTGCCGACACTTTGGGTATAAAACACCAATGCTAGACCAAAACGCAAAGAAAATACCATTTTAATTTGACTTTGTTCACTCTTAGCCACCCTTAATTTCGAACCAGCTTCCCCTGGCATACTATTGGGCGCGCCACGTGAACATGGACCGTCCTCATCGATTACTGACCGCCCTCTTCTTTGCGATTGGGTGCCTATATTTTATGATTAGCCACCGCCTTTCAGCCCTGGGGCGCCCAACTGCAACATGGACCACCCTCGTCTACTTCTGGTCGCCCTCTTCAGCATGATTGTTCGCCCCTTCTCCACTATTGGCATATTGGCCCATAGTGCCCGATTGGCCGCCTTTATGTACCCATACATGTTCTCACATTCACGGGCAACATGCCTGTACACAAACTTAGGATAACATGAATAGGTACACGTATGAAGTCTTAAAACGTACAGGGATGAGTGATGACAGCCCAGAATGATGCACGTCCCATCCATCCAGCCCCACAGAGCGGGCCGAAACGCGACGGCGCGCAGGTAGAACCGCGCGAGGCGAGCAGCGGGCGGAGCGAAGGGCGTCAGCGGCAGGCAGCACGGGAGAAGCAGCGGTGATCGCGGGGAGAAGTGTCTGCTATTTTACAGCCTCGTGGCGCCCCACCTCAACATGGACCATTCTCATTTGCCTCCGGCCGCCCTCAATTTTGTGGTTGGGCGCCCTGTTTTGACGATTCCCCCCTCCCTTTCAGCCCTAGGATGCCCCAATGCAACATGTATCGCACTCAACCCCTTTAAACCACCCTTTTCTGCATGATTGCGCGCATGGGTGGATATCCCGGGGGTTAGGGATCAGGACCCCCTGATTTAGAAATTGAGAGAAACTGGGCGGGGAGGGGGAGGGGTCAGCTCGGATCATACCACTTTTGCCCTCACAAAATATTTTCCCGACCCATAAGTAATGATAGTTCTATTCGCGGCATTTTTATGATCGGCTTGGTCAAGATTTGACTATCTGACCCTTTGCATCTTCTTTGAATAGGAGTGCTAGAGGCCAGGGGCGGCGCAACGGCTCTGTGTCAGGAAAAGTCCGGGTCCCTGAGCTGGTCTAAGGTCCTTCAGCTGAACTAAGCAGCACCCTAAGTCGGTCTTTCACAGAGGGCACGAGATTTAGTGTGGAGTCATGCTCTTACCTTAACACCTTCGCTGGAGAAGGGTCTGGCGTCAACGTGCAGTGGAGGGGTGTCCTAAAGTGCCACCCTTAGGGGGCACTTTAGGAGATGCTCAGGCACTTCCGAGATCTCGGAAACCAAGAGGGTTAGAAAATCACCCGTTGGGGGTGCGTGGGGGGATGGCGATCAGCGTAATGGCTAAGATTTATTGACCTAAGTCAGTATCTTAAAGGTCAAACGAGGTCGTAAAGGTCATATATGGGCCGCGCTGGAGACCTATCGGAAAATTCTGTGATTGCACAGAAAAAGCCAGGAATACACTGAAAGTGGACTAAGGCCATAGAGGGAATGTCCCACATAATATCCTCCGAATGTTTGAGCTCAAGGCTATTCCAGGTCACTGACCTATGATTAACATGACATATTCTCAATAATTTACAATATAACTGGCACTGTAGCAGCTTTTTGGCGGGAAATGGAGGTTGGAACTTTAAAAGGTCTTTGACCTCAACCTGTGGCATTGCCACTAACAAAACATTAACTATGAAGTGATAGCATATCATACGTTATACTGAGCAGACATCTGTCCAGAACACTTGGGCCAATGACTTTAATATGTGACCTTGAACTTCAAGCGCGGGGACCCTAACATATAACCTGATTATATGACGTTATTACGTCACCGCTCGGTCTGCAGTGCAGGCGAACAGGTGCTACCGCGCGATTGCTACGGTCTCAAAATATAAGTCCGATTTTCAAAGATCATATGTTTGTAAATTATTAAACAGTTTTCCAAATTCGTTCACCAGTCGACGCACTTATGAATTCTCTCAAATGTGGCCGAGTAACGTATTCTGGTAAAGAACGGTTCTCCGGCCACCTTGGAAAAATACGTGGAGGTGCTTTAGGACCCTTCCACTGCGCGTGTTAAGACCCCTGAGTTGATTTGGCGCCCCTTGAGCTGATTCACGGCCCCGGAGCTGAGCTGGACCACTAAATTGGCGTGTGGAACCCCCGCGTTGGTATTGCCCCCCCCAGTGGGCTCCTTTAGCAGTTTTGGAATCTCGTGAAGTTAAGCTAGTCTGTGGTACCTGAAATAGACTAGGCTCTGGGCTGGTGTGGGCCCCTGACCCTTGAACTGGGCTGGCTTTTGAACTGGTCTGGGTCCTTTACATGTTTGGGTCCCGTGCACTGATCTTGTGACCCCTGGGCTCAACTGGACCCCTACGAGTTGGGAAATGGGCCTATACGCTCATTTTGAGCCCCTTATCTGGTCCGGGGCCCCTGAACTCATATGGAGTCTGCCAGGTGATCTTCGGACCCCTGAGCTGGTCTGCACCTCTGAGTTAAATTTGCGCCTTCTGAGATCCGTGTTTCGGAGGGGCCCTTGGGTCGTTCTGGGGGCTGCTTATTAATACTCATGGGCTGAGCTGAGCCCCTGTGTTGGCACTGAGACCGGTGGGGTCTTTGGCGCCCTTTATCTTATCTGACCCCCCTGAGTTGGTATGGGGCCTTCCTCAGATGGTTTGGGTACCCTTGAGCTGGCTTTTGGGCCCACTGAGATGGAGCTTCCCTAGGGGCCCCTGAGAAAATCTGAGGCCCGGGGGGGGCTTATCGACGCACCAACTGTCAGGGTCATGTGGCAAATCTGGGCCCCTGAGAGACTTGCACAGAAGTTTCTAGACTTGGGCTTGGAGCCCCCAGCCAGTATCGTCCACTGAGTTTTTTTCTGGACCTTCTGAGCGGCTTTGGAGTCCATCAGTATGTCTGGGTCCCCGAGTTTTTTCTTGGGAGTCCTTTGAGTTTATATTGAGTCCCCACAGCCGATCTGGGGCACCTTTATATAACCAGGCCCCCAAACGGATTTCAAAACCCATGTGGTGGCACTGGGGCTCCCTGAGCTTGTCGCGGCCCGTTAACTGGTATCAGCTGATATCGGCCCTTGAGTTGGTTTTTCAGGTAGCCCCTGGGCTGTTCAGGGGCCGTGAGCGGGTATTGTACTTAAACTTACTGGCTCGGCATTAGACCCACGCTGGTTTGAGACCCCCTAAGCTGGAAAGAACCCTTTATATGGAATTAGTGAGGCGGCCATGAGCTGGTATAGGGCCCATAAGAGGATTTACGTAGGAGGTCCTTGGCTTGGTCGTTGAGCCCCTTGCTGGATTGATGTCCTTTGAGCTGGCAAGGACCCCTGAGCTAGAATGGAACCCTTTAAACTGGTATCGGCATTCTAGCTTGTCCGGACCCTATTGCGCTGATCTAGGTCCCTTGGGATCGTCGCGGGGCCAGCTGGTCTGCCCCTGAGTTTTTTCAGAGCCCGCTGAGCCGATTTGGACCCCCACAACAGGCCTGGTCCCTAAACTGATCTGACGTACTTTTAGATGGTCAGGGTCCTCTCGCTGATCTTGAAATATCGGTGTTGGACTGGCGCTCCGAGCCGTCAGGGGCCCCTTATCTGGTCTGGAACCTCTTAACGGTATGAACCCTTTCAGCTGATCTTGGGCCCCCTGAGTTGGGTTTGGGCCTCCTAAATAGAGTTTTTCATGGGGCCCTAGGCTGATCCGGGATCCTGAAAGGGTATTTTACATGAATTTAATGACTTTGTCTTGCGGCACAAGCTGGTCTGGGGCCACCTCAACTGGTAAGGGCCCCTGAAATGAATTAAATAAGAGGTTTTTAACTTGGCCATATGACCCATACCTGGAATAGTGTCTCTTGAGCTTACAAGCGCCCCTGGGTTGGTATCGGGTCCGTTTAACGTATGGGCCCATTTAGCTTGTTTGCGGCCCTCTTGTGCTTATCTGAAGGCTCCGTGAGTTCATCGAGGCATCCGCTGGTCTGGCCCTCTTACGTTTGTTTGGGCCTCCCAAGCTGCTCTTACGTTTGTTTGGGCCCCATCGGCGTGCTGGGCCCCCTGAGTTAAAGCTGCGACTCAGGGGGCCCAAACACGCTAAGGTCAGGACCCAGCACAACAGCAACGTCCCAGCAGGGTGCGGTCTGGGGCCAGGCACGACGCCCGGCCAAATTGATCTCCTCGCAGCCGGGACCCGGCTAACGCCCTGCCGATGCCCAGCGAAGTCCTCTGCCGGGATTCCGCTATGCTCCCAATAAAAAACGAATTAATACGCCCACTCGGCCCCACTGAGACATCCAGCTGACACCCCGCAAAATTGCCGGCTGGGCCCCAGCGGAATCCCAGCGAAATTCCTGGCTGAGAGTTTGGCCCTCTGAGCTTATTTAGGACACGTGTCGATGGTTAAGCTCCCCATGCGGATCTTGTAACCCTTGTGTTGGCCTGGGCCCCTGAATTGACGTTGGGTCTCCTGAGAGGGAGTTTCGCAAAATTGATCTGAGATGTTCTGGGCCATGGAGAGGGTATTGCATAGGAGCTTTTTGGCTTGACCTTGGGGCTAAAGCTGCTTTGGGACTCCTGAGCTGAAAATACCTCTGAGGTAGAATTTCAACGGAAGCCCTGAGCTAGTCTAGGCCCCCAGAGAGGGATTATGTAAGAGGCTCGTAACTTGGTTCTATGGCCCCTAGCTGGATCGGTGTCCCTTGAAATGGCAAGAGCCTTGAGTTAGCATTGGGCCCGTTTAACTGGAATGGATCTAATTAGCTTGTCCGGGCCCATTGTGCTGATCTTAGGCCCCCTGAGCTCCTCGGAGCCCTTGGCTCGTCTGGCACCCTGGATTGGTGCTGGGCCCATTTAGCTGGCCTGGGGCCCACTGAAATTTGATTTTGCAGAAGGTTTCTGACTTGATATCGGAGTCATTGTGCTAGCAAAGGGCCCCCTGAGAGACTAAACTGGGCGTCTATATCCAAAGTCAGCTGTCGCACAGAAATCGTGGCTTTAATTGGTGTGTTTGCAGGAGGCCCGTTCATCATTATTCGCTATCGTGATTTCAGTATTCGGAACAACGTGATGCGACCTGCGTGAAAGTGGGGGGGGGGGGGACAAAATACTCAGTCCTTCCCCACTCTCAAAAGTGGGCGGACGCGTCTCCCCTTCCCCCATGCGGAACTCATGATTTTATACAAGAAAAAGAATAAAGAAAGTGGCTAAGTGAAATGGATTCAATTTTTGAAACATTCAAGGAAGAAATTTTCGTGGTTTTATTGTTTAATTCACTTTCAAGTAAGGTTAAGTGTTTTTTTCGTTTTTTTTTTTGGTCCTGGAATTTTAGGGGATAAAACCATTGAATGAAAGAGAAGTGAGAAGAAGAGCGTAGACATGTGTCAATTTTGTGGACACAGCATACTCAACCTAGCTATCGACATGTTGTAGCATGTCTTAGAAGCTTGTGGTGTTTCGTTTATAGCATCCAAATATGTATATTGTAATAATTGTTTTGGGCTACTGCTGGTGTCATAAGATATCTCAGAAGGAGAATACGCCAGGCTTGAGCATTCAAAAGTAGTTTGATTGAAAGCACTGGTGTAATGTTGTCTGCTGCTAACACGTTTTCATGGAGGACCAGATTAAAAATCGTACGGCACGTTATAATCGCTTCCCCATTCAAAGACCAAGCCAACAGCAAAGGTTTGGAATTGTACCTCATTTCGAGTTGACGAAGAACAATCTAATTAAATGCTAGAAGTTTGTTGAAATGTGCATGTGGCCTTTACCTCCCGAGGAAGTTATGATAATATTAATAATAGTAATAATAATGCCATTTATGATCCAGTCCGTGTAAAAATGCTGACATCATATAGTTGCATACAGTATTTATAGGCATTGCCCGAATTTTAATATATATTTTTACCAAAAATCCACTCCTGCAGCGCCGATCAGACCGGAACCATGAAGAGATTCCGGTTTGAAGGTTTGAATTCCGGAGGTTTGAAGAGATCTCCACCCCGGACTGGGCGTACCTTCTCCACCACTGGCCGCTCTTGAGCAGTCCTGCTTCAACGTGGACCGCCCTTATTCACCTCCGAATGCTCTCACCTCCGACATTGTGGTTTTGCATCCCTATTTCATGATTGACTGCCCATTTGGCCATTTCATTTTTCAATTTGGCTTATTGTTGTCAGGTTTCGTGATTTCTTCCGTTCTATGGTCCAAGTGAAGTCGTTCGGTGCCAGTTATATCAAAATTGGACACTATTTTGGTCTCCCTCATGGGACCTAAAGACATCGAGTTACCGTAAAAATAACTATACTGGAGACAACTGCAGCTGACACTCATGGTGAGGATCATTTCAAACGTGTTCTTTTAACCCCGCTATTTGCAAAATGTTCATAAAGGCATGATAGAAGCCATAGAATGTCATTAACCAAGGGAACAAGGTCTCGGTAAGCTATGATAAAGAGGGCAATTCTCGTTTATGATGCCTTGACCAGCCCTTTTTTAGCTCACTTCTGAAAGTGCTTTAGGTGGTAAAATGCATAAAGAACAGATCTTGGCTGGACGCCATTGTAATATTGCATTTGCATGTGCTGATCGTGGAACAATTTTCGGAGTGTCACAACTGTTTTCATTCTGTGTGCATCCCGTCAGGTCACGCGCCTTAGTGGTCGGGAAGTGCGGGCGCATGACGTTGTAGCCACTTAAGGAAGTGTACAATCTCTCCTAAACATGCTTTAAAGCTTCCTTGGAACCAAGGAGATTTAATTCTGTGATTTTCCACCTCCTGCAGAAGCCATTGAAACTGCTGTTCATATTTTTCTCTGCTGGTAAAATCTTTCAGTATACCAATGCCTGTTCTACTATACCATTTACCACTTTAAAGTACTTGATAAGGGTGTGCAACATGTTGTACTGCTTGTCTGTGTCCCGTTCCTTAATCTCTTTTGCCAAGCATTTCATGATGCATTTGAAGATGCAGGTAACATTAGAGATCAGGTGGCGGATCTGGAAGACTTGGATGGATGAAAGCGCATCCCAAGCCTTTGCTCTAGGCGCCATTGAGCCAGCTCTTGTCTCCCCCGAAGGAACGCGATTGAGCTGGGTGGGGGGGAGGGGGGCATACACACGTCAGGGCCTGTGAGACGGCGGATTGAGTGATGGATCGCCGAATGGTTGAGGAAGTTTGAGTTATCGTCACGAACTGAGTACAAATGTATCAGAACAAGTATAATGTCTTGTTACCTGGATCTCGACAGGGAAACTATTTGCGTCGCAACCACTCTTCGGCTGGGAGTCACTGTTTGTGAGCCGGCAAACGGCCGAAAGGGTTATACATTGTTCCCGGTCACCAGTGGGAAGTGTTTAACGTGGGACGCAACCTGCGTAGACACCTTCACTTTCACAGTTGTTCAGTCCGCCCTAGAACCGGAAACGGCTGCGCGTGCGGCAGGGGAGAGGAAATGGCATCGCTACGCCAGCTTGACCTCCAGGTGCCGTTTCCAGCCGCTGGCAGTCGAAATAACGGATGTACTGGGGCCCGCCGCTTCAGCCCTGTTGAGAGAGATGGGACGGCTCATCACAGCTGTCAGCGGCGATCACCGAGAGACGGCCTGACTGCGACAAGGAGTTTCCATCTCTGTTGTTCGAGGAAACTCCGCAGCAGCCCTTGCTACGGCCAGTCCCCGTTGTACACAGAAACATCACCAGAAGCCATCAGCCCGGACCTCGGCATCTCCGCGCAAGACAGGCGAGGCGGAGAATGCCCTGCTGCTGAACGGCGCTCAGGTGCAGGCACCGATCCTGGAGCTGGTGCTTGCAAGCAATCGCGACTAGCACAAGCACAGCCCGGCTCCGCTCTTTATCGGTCTGCCCAACTTAGGCAACTCGTGCTACCAGAACGCTACGCTGCAGTCGCTGCTGGGACTGTGGCCGTTCCTCAGCGAGATGGTGGCCCTGGGGCCGGCTCTGGACCCTGAACGATGTCGCACCCTGCGCGCCGTCACCTGCCTTATGGAGCTGCGCTAGAGCGCGTGCGGCACCTCCGTCTACAGCCACCTCAACTACCTGCGATGTGCGTTTCCTCGGATAGGCTCGGCGTTCCACAACACTGAGATGCAGGCTGCTCAGGCTACTGGATATCATCAAGGAGGAGGAGAACGGAAGTCAACCGGTCTCCCCCAAGCAGCCGGCCGACCACTGCCGCTAATCCAGTTAGATATAAATTCCTGTACTAGACTATGGAATGATACACGTGCATGAAGTGCCAGGAGGCGGTGCTGAAGCAGCAGGAAAACATAGCTGATTCGTTAACGTGCCGCGGCGCCAAGGAAGCGGGGCAGCACCCACCTTGCAGGACGCGCTGCACCTCTCCATGTGGCCGACCGACGTGAGCTGCACTGCGAGAAGTGTCAGCACGACAAGTTCAACATCACCGCCCAGATCTCCAAATTACCCAGGACGCTGATTATACAGCTGAATCGTCACCTGTTTGTTGGAAAGGAGTCGAAGAAGATCTGCGCCAACGTAAAGATCTCCAAGTTCGTGACGCTGCAGGATTGTGCGGTGGACGACGCCGTCCGTCCCCCAGCTTGGGACGCCACCAGGTACGGCTCGCAGTGCCCGCCTGAGGAGTCGAAGTGGAAGGACTCGGCTGAGCCGGAGCGATCGGCGGCGCCGTGGGCGTTCGATCCTCCGCAGGTGTCTGACGCCGGTCTGGAGGAATTGGCGGAGCAGGACGGAGCCAAGGAGTGGCCCACGCGCGCTGTTGAAAACGAGGAATATCAGCTGCAGGAGGCCAACCGACGCTCGCTGCAGGAGGACGAGCCGGGCGACATCGCCGCCGATCCGGCACGGCGGTCCCAGCTCTGCGCGGAGGGCGACGACGACGACTTCGCCATCTGGGCATCGGATCGCTAACTGCTGTACTGCGCGGACCGCCTACGACCCTCACTCGACGAGATATCCAACTGGTGCGACCAGTGGAAGGCCCTGCCCTCCCTCGTAAAATGTTCAGTGACTACCTTCTCCCTATGCCCCAGCAAAGCGAGGGACAAAGTCAAGATCAGGCTCCATCTCAGGGGACAGGAGATTCCCCAGATAACCCACCCCACCTTCCTTGGCCTCACCTCGGACGGCACACTTTCATTCACAGAGCACATCAAGAGACTGAAGAAATCGATGGCCCAAAGAAGAAACTGTCTGGCGGCGCTGTCTGAACGCAATTACGGAGCATGCAAGCGAGTCCTCCGTACGGCCTACACGGCTTACATCCGCGCCAAGGCGGTCTACGGAGCGGCAGTTTATATGAATCACGCAGCCCCGCTCTTCAAGAGACCTACTAGAAGTCGAACAGCACGCTTGCACCCGCATTATCACTAGATGCACCCGAGAGACAAGAAAGGAACCCTAAAAGCTAAAGCAGACCTGGAAATATCAATATGTGGAAACTAGCGGGCAGAGAAGACCAAACAATACGCCGCCTGCCAGATCCGACAAGAAGAGTCCTAGAAAACGACATCCCCAAGACTTACAGTACCAAGCAAGGGAAGCTTGGATTAAGAAGACAAGAGCAGACGGTCATTCGGGGGCGAGGGCAAGGGCACAGGAAGACAGACGAGGACATGGAAATGACCACCAAGCCAACCTTCCGCAAGAAAGGCATCTGGATGGAAGAGAAGAGCGACCCACGTGGTCTCCCCGCAGAGACGCAGAGCCTGGTCCCGCCAGTATTGCTGCCCGATCCACCAGCCGCCTCCTTCAACCTGCACCTCCAGGAACCCGTCGGAAGGAAAGACCCCCCAGATAAACGCCGAGAAGCAGCTGAGAGGACCCTGGAAATATATCCATGTGGAGGCGTGGACTGACGGATCGGCCTCCTTAGGTATTACCAGCAGGAGCCGGGATACTTATCCACCGACCCGGGGGTCCCGCCACCAAAACCACCAGAGCGGCGGGGAGTTTGTGCAGTAGCACTCGAGTGGAGGAAGTGGCCCTGGAGGAGGCCACTTCCTTTATATTATGCGACCCCAGGGCATCCATCCAACCCGTAGCAGACCAGACAAATTCCAAGACACTAAAAGTAGAAGCCCCCTGGCAACATATTAACTTGCTATCTTGTCTAGGACACAAAATTGTGTTTCAATGGATCCCGGGACACCCGGGCATTCCCGGGAACGAGGAGACAGACGAATTAGCCCACCGAGGAGCACGGGAGGATCAGCGGGACATCCCCATCGACTAAGAGTCGGCCCGAGCGGCGGTGGCGCGCGCCGCATCGTTTTTCAGGACCAGCAGAATCAGAGATGCCCACCAGCACACCCGAAGCCCACGCCGGGGACAGACTCACTATCTAGACGAGAGCAAACCATCCTGGCCCAACTGAGAGTGGGGTCCTCAATCGCCACATACGACACGCTTCACAGATTTGGTCGGGCGGATAGCGCCGCGTGTCCAGATTGCGGGGACCCGGACTCAGTAGAACACCTCCTCACAGACTGCCCACTCTACCAGGGCCCTCACCAGAGGAGGTGGGGCCCATTGCCCTCCCTACACACTATTTTCACACAAGAAGCCAAATGCATATGGTCGTTCCTTCTGGAGGTGGGGAGGGTCGTCCAGGACCCTCCCCGAAGAGCTGGCGGAAAAGAAGAAGGGCGACAACTCAGCGGCTGAGGGTCAAACAGTGAATCCCCACCGGCTGGTGTCCTAGTCAGCCTAGTCTAGTCGGCCTCCACTACGGCGGCGCCACCCAGGCCGGACACTATGTGGCAGACGTCTACAGCCTGGGCATGCAGCGTCAGTTCCACTGTGACGACCGCAGCGTCACCTGCGTCTCAGAGCAGCACGTGCTGTGCAATGGGCCCCATCACGATGGCTAGATCTTTTACCTGCATACAGATATCTGCAGGCAGGTGGACAAAGTAGAGAATGGAATGACCTAACAAAGTTTTATCATCAGGTGTGGACCCGTTCCAACGCTATTAAAATGTTTTGTACGGCGTGTGCAATACGGGCACTTTCCAACTGCTTCTCCTAATGCCTTTTTTGTAATAAGCAACTTGTCTTGAGTGTAGTGTCGTCTGTCTTCACGGAGAAGTATCGAGCACAATCCGGGCCACAGATGGTGACGGATGCTGTGGAAACGCCGCCCGCATTTAAATATTAATTTCTGCCCCCATCGAGCCATGATTTGTGTTGTCGGAAGGGTCTTAGTGTCTTCCATAAAGTACACACCCTCAGGCAGTGTACCAAATCCCAGGTTTATGGGTGGAGAGCAACACCTAAGCAACCTGAAAGCAACCACACTTACTTCTGTGCCGTTCCTCACAATCTTCCAGCCACTTTACTGTGGATTATTTCTCTTAAAACCAATTATCCCGATGAGTATGAAGTCTTTCAACCATGACAGGGAAAATATTTTGATGATATTTGTGTTAAGCTTAGAATAACGATCACAAGCGTTTGAGTAAGGGTTTACTTTACTTTTGCAACGTTGTAACTAATGGCATTTCTACCTTTTTGCAGGGTGAATTTCACCCTATGCTTCCTAATGCAAAATCAGTTTTGGGATGCAATGCAAACCAGGTTGATGGACAATGTAAGCTTCAGCCTTATTGGATGCTAAGCATGTAAAAAAGTACAACCAACATTCAAAGACATTGCATGGGGAGGAGTGCAAGAAATCTTAAGATTACAAAAATTAGAATCACCCCACGTTCCCTAGTGTAAAATCAGTTACATTATGCAACACAAACCTGGGTGATGTACAATGCAAGACTCAGCCTTACTGAACGTACAAATGTAAAAACGGACATTTAAAGCCATTGTATGGAGGAGGAGAGTACAAAATCACAATATATGTGCGGATACTTTATAGACACCTCATCTTATTGAGAACCCTGTCATATTCAGAACACTGACAATTGGCACTCGCCTGGATATGTACTACACAAATATTTTAGGTCCACCTTGCAAGACAATGTGTCACTGTAGACATCATGTGCATAGGAACAGAGTGAACCAGGGAGTCCATGGCTCCCTAATCCTCAAAGTTGGTAATATTAGCCCTACGATGTTACATGGAATAGACGACTTTGTTGTACTTCTAAAAGGAACAATTTATGGACAAAATCCTTGAAAATCAGGAAAACAAATTTTTTGTTCACCTCAATTTACTTAAAACAAATATATGACCTATTGACTAACTATGCTGGGTTAACCCAAGCATCACATGTGATCATGAACCTGACAGCTTCTGGCAGCTTGCGACACATAGGGTTGCATGGCCACACTATTTGGTGGCAGCTTTCACATGACAAGCACTACCAGATAAAGTGTAGTTCATGCTAAAAATACAGGGTAGTCAGCTATTTTACTTTGAACTTTAAAATGATCGGCTTTAAAATGGCTTTATGATTGTGTTTTCACCCTTGCATTGACTATTTTAACCTTTCATTGACGTGCATTCATGACACCTCACATTGTTGAGGATGATGTGAATATATGGAACTGAATTGAGCTTGCAGAATTGCATACAAAGAGCTTTGAGTGGAATTAAATATGCCAACTATGTTTTATCACCACGCTCTCCAAAGCTGCTATCTCAGTTAAAAACAACCCATTTTAAAAGTTGGAAAATCCCTTTAACTGGAAAGAAATCACTTCAAAATACAACTTGGCCCTCCACTATTCCAGATATTCTTGCACATTGACAGAAAGTAGGTACGCATAGATATCCATGGCGGGTCAAGAGTTGAAAAAGATATAAGAAATATCATTAATTTTTGGTGACAACTAATTGGAGCCAAAAATTTTGTCAAGCTTAAGAGCATCCAACACCATACAATAAAGCAAAATTCAAGAAGTCAAAGCTAAACTCAATAATATATGAAGGCAACATTAGCATGGAATACATAGTAGTCGGCTAACTGATATTAAAACTGAGTAGAACGTTTCTGGCCATATTAATATTTTTAAGCAAAAATATATAGTTTGCCACACCACCATATTTAGGGGCATCTCCAGGCCAGTTTTCAGAAGGTTGCAGCTTTTAACAATATCTTGTTGGGGCAGCCTCAGGGAATACCTATTGGTTTGGGGCAGCTTTTGCCCATCATTGGGGCAAGAAAGGAAACCTTGGGCCAGAAAGTGACACTTAGGGCAGCACTGACACAGAGGCGGACATAGCAGCACCAAAAAGAATACATTTATAAAGGAAATTGTTGTTTTTTAGTGGTCCTGCTACAGTATAAGGGCAAGATATATTCCCCAGCGCAAAGAAAAGCCTGCTCCCGCAACCAAATGTAGACCCTGATTGATACTTAACAATACCTTAGGTTACATTAGGTGTGCTGGTACAAGTCTTTATAAGGCAAGCCTTGTCGCCCATGTGCCTGCCTTGCTCACAAAAAAACCTATGGCAAAAAGTAGGTGTGCGTACACATTAATGGCAGCTCAAGAGTTGAAAAGATACAAGAATAACATTAATTGTTTATGGCTACCAATTGGAGCCAAGTATTTTCTTGCTTAAGCTTAAGAGCATACAGCAGCAAATAATAAAGCAAAATTAAAAAAGTCAAAGCTATACCTACTCAATAATCTATGAAGCCGACATGAGCACGGAATACATTTTAGTCGCCTAACTGATATCAAAACTGAATAGAATGTTGCTGTCCATATTAATACCTTTAAGGAGAAATGTATAGAGTTTGCCACACCACCACATTTAAGGACATTTCCAGGCCAGTTTCCAGAAGGCGGTAGCTTTTACCAAGATCTTGTTGGGGCAGCCTCAGAGAAGACCTATTGGTTAGGGGCAGCTTTTGTCCATCATTGGGGCAAGAAAGGAAACCTTGGGCAGAAAGTGACACTTAAGGCAGCACTGACACAGAGGCGGACATAGCAGCACCAAAAAGAACACATTTATAAAGAAATTATTATTAGTATTTTTTAGTGGTCTTGCTACAGTATATAGGCAAAATATATGCCACAGTGAAAAGAAAAATCTGCCCCCGCAGCCAGATGCATGCTCTGATTGACACTTTACATTACCATAGGTTACCTTAGGTTGAGGTGTACTGGTACGGATCTTTATAAGGAAAGCCATGTCACCCATGTTCCTGCCTTGCACACAAAAAACACCTGCCAACATGATTCTTAACATCAAAGCATGCCATTTTCATTCTGCTCCTACACCGCATCCAAAATTGCAGTAAACGCCTGTAAATAGATGTAATCAGATATTGATAAAAACCAAGATACCTTTGATAGAACTGACTCTATGCGTGTGTTTAACCACGGCCCTTAAAAATATCCAATGTAAGCGACTTGTACGAAGCTGGACATCCTCCAAGCGATCGAAAAAACCAACCAATCACTGATCAGCATAGCGAGAAAGCCGAATGCTGATTGGTCCATTTGGAGGAATGTCAAACGCAAGCTGCGAAAGAACCTTTAAAAGCAGGATGCTTCCTGACAAAATGTGGCATTATTCATGGAGGAAATTTGTGTACCAAGCACAATAATGCTGCGCCATGTTTGTAAAAAAGCGTCATGCCTGCTCCCAAAGGTATAAGCCACTAACTGCTGCCAAATCTTGTAAGAAATTCTCTATCAAAGAAGAAAACTCGGCTTGTTCGAAGGAGACCAATGGCGGGCAAAGGCGAATTCAAATCTCATTGCGAAAACGTAGAATTCGGCAAGTCAGGATAAAAGGGTTTATCCTGACATGCTCCGATGTCAGAATAAACTCGGATCTGGACTTTTCGCATCAAATAACATGGGGTTAAATTTATACTGATTTTTTGGTTATGATAAATTGAAATTCATTGAATTTGGCGCTTATCCTGACCAAATGTCAGGATAAGCGGAGAAACTAAAAGCACTCTCAAACACGGGAGAAGGGTTTAAGCATTTGCCCGCAAGACTGCTTAAACCTCTTGAGAAGTGTGCTCGTATGAAAACTGCGCAAATGAGATTTTGTTTTCATCTTTTAAAGGCTTCCTGTGGGTGGAAATGTTATTTTCTCAATCTTGTGTTGAGGCTATCAGCATTATTGGCATGGCGATATAATGAGATGGTACGAACAGTCGGTGTGACTTTGCAAGGCTTAGAATTAGGTACACGGCTTATCAAAGTCGAAATGTGTAAAAAAACCAACTGTCTTTTGGAGGCTAACGCTTCACAAAGTGTCCTGGCGTATATGTTACCTGTATTTTTTTATTTCCTTGCACCTAGTAACCAACGTGTTTAACAGCCTTCATAGTTACGTGGTCCCGTTATTTAACGGAGCATTCATTCATACCAGCATTCAATTAGCATTGAAGGTTAAAAACACGCAACTGTTAACTTAGCTGTAAGTACATGGACGTTCCTCCACAGCAAGGAAAGTTACGGTAAAAATTATGCCGAAAACAATACAAATCCTTACTTTGGGAAGGCCAGCCTTTTTTAATCCACTTCAGGTAGGTAGAAACTTTACTTCGGGGTAGCTAATGTTTACAGACAGTACCATGCAAATAAGTAGACACTCTACTTTGGGAAAACTGACCGTTTTCAGGCCGCATCAGGTATATATGTAGGTGTTACATACATTCAACACTAGGGTTTCCTTCCTCCGCTGCAAGCCTATCTGGCGCAGTGATACCAATGCCCTCTAAAATGCGAGCAGTCCTTCGTTAAGTACGAGATTATTGGTTCACAAAGGACTATCCAGAGCTATCGCAGGACGCCACAAGCCGCAAGGAACAAAGTTATGTCCCTTTTCTCTTATTTTGTCGCAAAGTTGCCAACAAATTCACGATACAGAAAAAACACATCATCAGGCGACCGTCGCGGTGGGCAATTCCATCGTGAGGGGACCTCTGAAGGTTCCTGCTCTGAGGATGGCTTTGACCTTGAGCTGTCTTGGCGTCGGCAGCCACAGAAGCAGAATTCCGGTCCAAACTTCGCACCGTGGCGCCACATATCATGCAACGCAATAATGCATCAGCTTTGAAAATCAGGTCATGATAGATGTATATATTCTCCGAACGATCTTCCCAGCGAAACTTTAAGCCACTATTAATCATTTGCTGCTCTGGAAGCAGCAGTGTTTTTGCCGATGTTTATCAAAACAACTGACGCCGTCGGTCCCCAGAGCCAAGGAGACATCACGCAAGAAATGGCTCCATTCCGTCGACAGATGCCCAGGAGACGAAGTGACCTCTGCCCCCTCTCTCGGGCTCCGTTCCAATTACACGTCTCCTCATCACTCCCATCGCAGACACAGGCGCCACTATGACTGAGGCTAATCTGTCTGCCTTCCAACTCCGCATCAAACTTTTTACTCGGAACTATAATTAAATCCATATCACACATGGACCATACCAATCGAAAAGCCAGAGGCACTGAGTGGTGATAATATACTGGTCCTTAGCACGCCCTTGGCTTGAGCAGCGACCTAACAGCATGTTTCTCAACGGAGGCGTTATTCTCGGTGTTCAGTTAATCAGTGCCGCGCAAGCTCGCCGACTTCTGACCAGGCCGCGCTATGCTACCACTGCTGCTCGAGCCGAAAACTACGTCTGATTCACTCTACACACCCCTTGGGAGCTCAAGGGTGCTACATTATTTGCTGTGACAAATAAATACTTGGCATTAGATGTTTGTTACGTATAGACAGAACGGTGAAGTACTCTATCGGTTAGTTTCAACTAGCGAGTCATGACTGAACGGGCAAGTTCGCGCACACAAGGGCTGATGTGTTAACGACCTGATTGTCCATTAAAATGACCGCAAACGAGTTTGTCGACGGGACGTTGGCTGTTTTCACCTCCCAACAGTAGTTAGCACACACTGGGGAATGTTGCCGAGGCTTTGAGTTGAGGCCGGACCAAGTCATCCACAGTAGGCTTGACGGCGGGCTGGCTGAGGCTGCCAGCTAGAGATGCTGCGATTTTGACTCAGCAATCTATGCGGCTGGACGTGATCACCGGTGCCTTGTCGTCGAAGTATGGGCGTGAAATTACGTCACGCGAGGCTCATTACGGGTAGGACACCAGTGATCATGACGATGCGATTTAGGTATTCTGGTCTTATGTTACTGTGAGAAAATCCGCACCGTCTGTTTTAAAAATAAGATCTGAACTCCACCGCATTTTGATGGCCTGCACTGGGTTTATTCGCGGCATGCGTTTTCACCAGAATGCAGCATCTCCAGACTAAGCCGACACCAGCTAACGGGCCGATAACAGCTGGCGCCATCTCAGTTGCCTGTTAGCGTTTTTTTACGTTTACCTTTAACTGACAGGCCTCTAGGTTTGTTACCACGGACGGGAAGATGAAAAGGTGGTGTGTTTTCAGACAGGATTCCCTAGAGGTCAGATATCTCTCAGCTGGCAATTGGACATGGAGCGTTATAATGGCGTCCTCGTGCAGAGTTCCCGTAGCTGGGGTCAACGACCTGGGCGCCTTCTATGTCTGGAGGAGAGCATTATGAAACCAACCGCGCTTGAGCCGAGCCAGAAATCGGTTCGAGTTACACTCAAGCTCGCTACTGTTGGATTTAAAGGGAATGTGGCACCTTTATAACGTGATTTTAACTGAAATAGTCAAGTTGTAAAGCATGCCGTAAAACTCGGTACTCAAGATATCATTTGTCTTGAAACTCAAAATTTCCGTGGAGAAAAGCTAAAAACCTGCCTAAGCTGTTCCCCCAAAATGTACCCCAGCATTTCGGCTACAGTTGGCAGCTGTTCGCGTGACGCCATGGCTGACGTCACGGTGAGTAGTCAGCCAATTGAAGCCCTTGAAGCATATTCAATATTTTTTTTATAATGTTTGTCTCTTGTGGAAACACCCAGTGCGCAGCTTGACACTGGGTGCTGAGCCTGAGACATATTTACTGCCCGTACTAGAACGACGTGTTTTGTATATTTGGGGTGATGATGAGGTGAGAGCGACTGAAGATGAGAGCATGAGTGAATATAACTCCCTCCGTTGCCCCCCGGGCCAGCAAGCGAGGTGAAAACCTGTTGTTCACCAGCCCCGGGAGCAACGAAGGGAACGGGGATTTTCTCATCTGGTTGTCGATCCAAATGATGTCGATGTCAGAAAAAAGATAAAGTCAAGTCTATACTCACCCTTTTAGACTCTCCCGGTTTCTATTCTGAAAAGAAGATGATGAGGTGCGAGTGACTGAAGATGAGAGCATGAAGTGAGGCATGAATTGATATGTGTGTCAGGTGTGGGAGCACCACAATGTGACTCGACATTGGGTGCTGAACCACAGACATGTTTAATATACCTTGGTTATAACGCGTTACGATTCCAGAGAGATGCAAAGGCGCCAGGACCTCCCCGGCGCAACCCGCCCGACCGAAACCTGACAGACCCAAAGGGAGTCAAATCTGTAGGTGTTGGAACATCTGCTGTCTCTAATGGATATCGGTATAGCACAGGTAATTCAAAGCTCCCCCCATCCCCCAGGCCGCCGCCAAACAGATCACAGCCAAGGAGGCCCCGGAACCTCCGCGAGAACATAAATGATATCTGCAAGATTATGTGGGAACATTGACTAAATTTAAGCATACGCTGACTAAATACGTGGTTGATATCTCTAAACATGTTCTAGTCGTTCAAGAACAGTATATATTTTGGAGAGCACGGAAGCCATACAATTTATTTTTGCACTCGTTGTGTATTTAGTGTTGTTCTACTCATTCAAATGAACTATAAGCTTACTAAATTTAATATTCTACTGACTTTGACCGATGAATATGGTAGTAGTTGCCAGATCATGACGTCATCTACAGACAGGTATATCTAGTGCCCTAGAGGAGCATTTTAAAATCAAAACAGTGAGCTTATTGTACATTTTTTCAGAGAAATCATGGACGTTTTCATGATTTTCGGCTAAGAATACCCCTAAATACACTAAATTCCGGGATTCGACCAAGGTGCCACATTCCATTTAAGGGCACACCAACTTCTAGGGTCATATGGCGTCGATTTACACAAATGCTGGATACAAACGATATGGTGCCGCAAACGGGAGTCTTCAATCTCACTGCCGAACTATAATTACCAGCAAACAAGCAGGGAGACAAACAGGATGAGTTTGTATGAGTCTTGGGAGTAGGATGAACAGGATGAGTCTTGGAGTAGGCAGTCAATATTTTCACAAGCAGTCAAGTAAAGCGGTAGCAAAGAAATCGTGACCAGGCAAAAAACGAACGTTCAATTTACACCGCATTTTCAATATCGGGCGACCAAGCCTCATCAGAAGGTTATGCGTTTTGGATGAAAAAGTTGCACCTGAGCAAACAATTCTACGAAAATTATGAGCGAACTGATCTAGGAATGCTATAAAACAAATCTGCATAAACACCTAAAACCAGAAAAAGCCTGGGTGGGCGAAAACCGAGCGGGCACCTGATACGCATCGAAAATTTGAACGTCAAATGATAATGTACGAATATGTTATGCGGCAGACGCCTCAAAACGTGATATTTCCATTTTCTACATGACATCGAAACGCTTAGGCTGTTTCGCATGTCTAAAAACTAATTTTGTAATAAAATCTGCACATAGCTCAGTTTGGAATTTTTAACAAAGAAAATAAGCTACAGAGAAAGGAAGGTTCTAACTTGGCAGTTTACGATTTGAGGTTTACAACATTATACTAATAACAAAAAACCGTATATACGTTCTATAGCTTGAAATGGACAAAGGAATAAACACTTTGACATCACAAATTTCTGAGAGAAGACTTCTTGTCGCCTACGTTTCCGAGTTGTCGGTCGTAGTGGCTTGGTATAAATAAAAGTCCCCAATGGCAGTGAGAATTTCATAGTTTTTATTTTGTCTTCTTGTGATCCGTAATTTACTATTTATACCGGAAAAAGCACAGAATTTACACATTGGCAGTGTCTTGTTTGAACTGTGCTCAGGGCTGTCACGTGCCTCACAGAGCGTTGCTTGTATTTGTATCGCGTAGACGGTACATGGCTGCAGATTTGGCGCGCTAATGCCCATGATCAAGCATCCATAGTTTCGGAAATTCACGACCTGGTTTAAAATAAAAATGGTCATCATTTTTTCGTCATGCAAAATCATTGACCCCCACAATTTTTGAAAAAGGCACAGGATAATGCGTGTCGATTGACCCTCCAACCTGTGGTGAATTTTTGTGTCGATACCATCAATAGTTTTCGAGCAGTAAGCAAAAGTTAAAATTAAGGAGCATATCCCTTACCCAAAACTATATGTTAACACGCACATTGACGGGGGTCTAAGCCACCTTCGGTTTGACGGGGGGCGGGTACCCGCCCCCCGTCATAAATATGCATACCAAACTTCACTCTTATTTTCCAGCAGTTTCCGAGACATCTAAGAGGGCTGAACACGTGCGCACGTGGCGTAAGACCTCAAATCGATGTTATCTTGTTCTTAGCGTAGCCCAAATATCATTGTGAGTTTCATTACGATTGGAATCATGGTTTTTCATTACAGTGTCGGTGTGCAATCTCCCCACCCCTGTCTCGTGCACTTGTGCGGGAGTGTTCTGGCTTCCGATGAAATCGACCTTTTCATCGTAACTTATGGCATCGTTGCTCCCCGCACACCAAGTTTGGACCTATTGAGATCAGCAAAAAACCTTCAGTAATTGAATTGACCAGGCTATAACATGGCGAACACCCTGTCATGGTATGTTGCACCCTTTCGAAGATACAAGCATTTAGCTAGCGTGACGGTTGGTCTGGTCCGTGTCGCTCTCGCGTGACATTTTGTTCAAATGTAAGAAGAGACCTCGCGGACGTTGCGCGCCCGCTCGGTAATAAGATTTCATCACCTGGTCAACGTTCGAAAGCGAGCCTCAACTTATCTACCGCGGTCACATAACGGGGACAAATAATTCCAGACAGGATGTTAACGATTGTTAGTACACTCTAGAACTACCTGTTGACCCAAAATGACAATATGTAGACGGTGTGTACACTGTGAAGTCGGGATGAGTTTCACGTCCGTGCTTCGCAGGAAACGGCGTCCTTACAGCCCTTTGCTGGCCTTCTGCTGTGATTTGGGGTTGTCTCCGGGGGATTTCAGGGTACATATCCGTTAAGAACACCAATCAGTTAAGTGAGTTGATATTTGTGTGTGCTCTATAAAAACCATCAGACAATTTAATCTTCCGAAGTCACTAAAAAGGGTACCAACCATCGTCTTATCAGAACCATTTTAGATTTAGTTTGTTGCTTTACATATGGATGTCTTTTCCAGACGTTGCCAAAGTGAAAACTTCAAACCGGTTAGGTGGAAAAGAGCCAATCCAATAGACAATTACCCCGCTTTATGAAGAAAAACAATGCACAAATAGATCAAAACTTATAAAAATATTGCCGCAAAGTATCCTCTACCATCTTCGAATATGGACAGAGAACAGATTAAGAGCGTATATTCAATGCTGAAAACGGGCAAAACGATACCGGGCGTAAATCACAAGCAATGCTTTCATGAAGTCAGAAAAATTTGAAGACAAATCAATACCGCCAACCAGTCAGTTCCAGGGGTAACCGATGCCGCCAAAGCTAACACCAAGCGCCCTCTTTAACGTCGGCAACACTTACGCCCCTCAGCGGCACCATCGTACACCGGCGACAGACGCAAGCCCTACAAATGCTCCTTACTGAAGTGGGCCACCTGCCAGTCTCCCTTCACCTCGAGATTATCCTCGATTTTGATGCTGTCCTTCTTCAGTGTGGCGATCTGATACTTGGGGTAGGCCCGGCAGTCCCGGTAGAAGCAGACGGTCATACACCGCACCAGCAGCTCGCGAGCCTCCTTCTCTGACAGCGGAGCCTGGCCTTCCATCCTCTCCCGCAGCAGCGGGGTGGCCAGGTGAGCCCCGAACCCGGAGGCAACCTGCGGCGCCGTGTAGGCCGTGCCCAGCTTGTCCACAAAGCCGAGGTATGGCTTACCCGTGGCGTCGAGCCCGCCCACCACGAAGGTGGTCCACAGGGGATCAAAGCGAGAGCGCCGGTTGTACAGCACCCGCGTCAACCAGCAGTGCAGCGCCGGCGCCCGCGTGGCCATGCCGTCGTCCAGACACTCCTCGTCGATCATCTTCTGGTCGATGACGTCCGTGAGGAACTGGAAGTCGGCGTAGTCACCTGTGCAGCCCAAGATGACATGCTCGTTGACCTTGAGTAGGCGGCCTATGTCCTTGTAGCGTGCCAGCGAGCCGTAGGATCCCAGCTTGTCGGCGGCGATCATCACGCCCCCTTCGAAGCTGACGCCAATTACAGAGGTGCCGGTGGTCACAGGAGCCTGGAAGCACGTACAACGGCTCATCAGTTGGGGCTAGAGGGGGGGCAGAGGCGGAAGTGCGCAGAGCTGGAGGAACAGAAGCAGTTTCTGGTTACATAACTTGAGCAGTTATTGCTGCGTTGCATAACTCTTAATAGACATCATCAGCTTCGGCGTTTAATAACGCCATCTTAATAATTCGGGTTTGAGCACGCACTGTCAACAGCAGTCATATGACGCCCAGCGCAATGGAGCAGTGACTACAAGATATAAATAGATTTCAACCTACAGGTATGCAAGTATATTTACAGGTCTGTGTAAGCAACGAGGGGGAGGTTAATAGTACCAGTTACTTATGCAAGCCCTAATATTAGGCTTTTGCAAGCCCCACTAGTAGGCTTTCAAGAAAATGAACATTTTTTCACCAGATAGCAAAGCAAGAAGCGTGTGTTGGAAATTTTCCGTGTGTTTTTAATTTGATTTCAAGTCTCAGACAAAGGCCATCTATCGTTAATCTCTGAACCGGATAAAATTTCAAAAGTTTATTATCTGGCAAATAGAAATGTATTCCTTCCGCTGGGCTGGAGTTCAACCGATACCGCTTAGAATAAAAGTATGCAAACTAGAAACGTTTTGCAACGAGTGTCCAGTATGAATTCAGACGAGATTCAGCTGCCCATAGTGGGCATAAAATGATCGCAAAAAGAAGAGCTATGTTCCACCCAAAATCCCGTCAAACATGTGAAAATGCTTAACAACTCACACGGGGCGATAACTCCAAGATCACCGTAAACCACTGACTAAGATACTATGAAGTTTTCCAGAAGTCAGAGCGACCTTATTCAGACAGTAATGGAGAATATCTTTGATTGACCTGCGTTACCATTACTAGGGGGATGTCGTACCCGGCCGTGCGTATGTACATGTACACGTAAAAACATGTACATACATGTACATGAACATAGCAACGATACATAAAAACTTATATACAACATACAACGTACAGTGTTGGTTACGTTTTAAACAGGAAGTGCATCAACAAGGACTTGGCGTTCTGGCAGTAGGCTTACCCGACGTCGTGAAGTCACAATATGGCTGGTAAACCTCATGCGGCATTCAACTAGTACCAATGTATTCGAGGAACCTTTGTGAAAAAGTCTTACGGTCGTCTGAACGATTGGCAACTCCGTCTCACAGAGCACAGATAGGCATCTCAAAGGCAGGGAACTTCCCAAGAATGCTAAAAGGCAGCTAAAAATAAATACATCATTACTAGCACACCGAAGATATTGAATTCATTGTTACAGAAAATGATGCCGACTTGAATGAAAAAGACATCTGTGCGAGCGCACGAAATGACCTTTTGTCGGGTATCAGCTTCAACCAACTAATATTATATCAAAGCACAAGGCGTTAAGCCCCTAACAATGCTTTGTTATTTTCAATCTGACTAACAAAACACTCGACAGGTGCACTTTAGCCGAGTCCAAGCTTATAGAGGACATTCGTTTTACAAGGGGAAAGCCTACACCATTTAATCAGAGTTCTGACACTGCTTAACGGTACAGCTAGCGGTCCAAGTGCTGGATGGAAATCAGGTATGGCATATGATATTTTGTATGACAACGCCGATTTTGGAGCGTGCTACTACACACCGCAAGTTTAGGACTGCAAGTCACAACGTTTATCTGATTCTGGAACGAGGTGTACGTCCCGTTCCGCTCGCATAAACCAGGTTGGTTCGTTTTATAAAATGTTTAAGCATCCTCACGATACAAGCTTAACAGGTTCTATATAGAATCAACCAGAACTTCTAAACAAAGCCACTTCTAGACATGAATCCATGCTATAGTTTTATTTCTCCAACCTACTGCACACACCCTACCCCCCACTCAGGCTGTAAAATCTGTTGCGTGGACATGCTGACGTCATGATTTCAACGTGCCGGGCGGCTAAGCACCTGCCAGAGCCTCGTTCCTTGACAAGCTAGCCGTGCGGCGTCAGCCTTACCTGGGAGCGAGTAATGGGCAGTCTGGGCTGATGGGTCGGTCCAGTGTACCGGTACTGAGACGGGTCACAAGGGTGTCGTGCCGGGGGCATCATGGTGTCCATGGCAACAGCTCCGCAGCGCACGGCAATACTCTGAAACACACGGTACAAACGCGAGTCAGCTTCTCCCATCGCAGCGTTGGTATATCGCACGAACACGCATCAATCGCAGCTGATGAACACAGCACGATGTAAACACACTTCAGCTACTCAAACGTGATCCGTAGCACATGATAGGAGCCATAACCGGACCAGTTACACAGGTATAATGCACAGAACACGGTATCAAAAGGTTTGGCGCTTTGGAACCGTTGTATGTGCACAGCTTAAAGAAAAACGAAGATTTGGATGTGGTTTCCCATGGCGATTTCAAAGTGCCTGGTACATCTACCTATAAACACGACAGCTCACGCTATTGTAATGGGACACAAAATTTACATTTAGGAGTAATGACTCTTTAACACGCGCATTGACGGGGGTCTGAGCCACCTTCGCATTGACGGGGGGCGGGTACCCGCCCCCTAAGATCTCGAGAACCACGGTAGGTAGCGAAAAACGGTAAACGGCGTTGGGCTGCCCATCCACTTCTCCATCGAAAACATTTGAACCATTTTTTTGTCAGGTCACATTTAAGGTCACGAGAGGTCAAAACATGCCCGTCATAGGGATAACATGTAAAATTCAGTTTTTCGGGCATTTCATCTGAACAAGTAAAGATGAAGCAAAACGATTTGAACTATATGAATCCTCTTAGCAAGCCGAATCGAATGATATATAATTTGACCTTGCTAGGTCAAATCAAGGATTTGACCTGACCTGAGGTCAGGTCAGGGTCAAATTATATAAAATTCATATCATTAGAACCGCAAAGCCCAGGCGAGTCTAATGCAGCTAAAATAAATGCTCTATCACCATCCGTTACTGAGTTATTCCGTAAAAAACATTTTTCCCATGTATTTCCAATGGAGAGGTCATGCCTCGTACCTGACCTTAGGTCATCGATATCAAAAATACCGGAACATATGTTAGAGAACTCGGTGGGGCCATTATGTGATAAGAGTTTCAATCGGATAAGTTCACCCTGCTCCGACTTATGCTATCTTAAACTTTTTTGAGGTCGGGTCACTTGACCTGTACTGGTGACCTGACCTGAGATGACCTAACCTTAAAATGTTCACAGAAGTTCTAAAAATGATGAGGGAAAGGGTATACCAAGTACGGCGGCGCTACGCGCCGCCGTTTTTCTCCTATCTCCGAAAAACCCGAGGGGGCGGGTACCCGCCCCCGTCAATGCGCGTGTTAAAGGGAATGTG
Organism: Lepas anatifera; assembly: GCA_034440635.1. Classification (NCBI taxonomy): domain Eukaryota; kingdom Metazoa; phylum Arthropoda; class Thecostraca; family Lepadidae; genus Lepas; species Lepas anatifera. The sequence goes on from JAOTON010000343.1 coordinate 150,364, forward strand.
GCACATTGGTCGAATGCTAGAATTTAGTGTAATTAGGGGTACTTTTAGCCGAAAATCATGGAAGTGTCTATGATTTCTCTGAGAAATGTACAATAAGCTCAATATTTTGATTTTTAAAATGCTCCTCTAAAGGAGCATTTCAAAAATTAGGAAAGAAATAAATACATGCCTGTGAATGATGTCATGATTTGACAACCACTACCATATTCAATAGGCTTCAAGGGCCTCAAAAGGCTGATTACTCACCGTGACGTCAGCGCTGTTGTCACACCAACAGCTGAAAACTGTGGCCGTCTGACTGGGGTACATTAGAGGTACATTTGAGGTAGGTTTTTAGCTTTTCTACATGGAAATTTTGAGTTTCAAGACAAATGATACATGGAGTACCGGTTTTTCCGGCATGCTTTACAACTTGGCTATCTCGGTTAAAATCACGTTATAAAGGCGCCACATTCCCTTTAATCATGCCACCTTCATGGGCCTAGTGAGCCAACTTGGCATTGGGATGACCGATGAAATACAACAGCACGAGATCCGAATCCAGTACAAAGGCACAAAACATCCAACTAAGAAGTGAAGGCATTGGGTAAGAAGATGAAAGGAAATACATTTTCATCCGTCAGGTATGAATTTATTCCCCAAAGCTTTACAAAAAGTCGCAGGAGACAGCCGCTTTCCTTGCCACCAGCATAGTACAAGAAGAGAAAGGCATTTGTCATTGCTTTCTTCCTAGCATTGATCGGGGCTAGAGTAAGCGACACTGACAATAAAGGTGTTTCGTACCAGCTCACCGGGCCCGCGGTGGAGCCCCAGCCCTCCCCTGTGTCCTGCACATCCGGCTCCGGCTCCGGCCGGTGGTCCCGCCTGGCGCCGGGGGGAGGCCACGCCGCCTCACCCCCGGGGCTGTGAACAGTTCCCAACAGGTCCGCAGGGACCGCGCACATCCGCCCCAGACCAGGTCAACCGCCGACAGTGGCGTCAGGACTGCCAGACCTACTGCGACGGAGTCAGGACTTCCATACCTACCGCGACGGAGCCAATACTGCTGCGACGGAGCCAAGACTGCTGCGACGGAGCCAGGACAGTCAGACGCACTGCGACGGAGCCAGGACTGTTAAACGTACTGCGACGGAGCCAAGACTGCCAGACCTACTGCGACGAAGCCAAGATTGCAAGACCTACTGCGACGGAGCCAGGGTTGTCAGACCTACTGCGACGGAGCCAAGACTGCCAGACCTACTGCGACGGAGCCAAGACTGCCAGACCTACTGCGACGGAGCCAGGACTGCCAGACCTACTGCGACGGAGCCAGGACAGTCAGACCTACTGCGACGGAGCCAGGACTATTACACGTACTGTGACGAAGCCAGGACTGCGAGACCTACTGTGACGGAGCCAAGACTGCTGCGACAGAGCCAGGACTTTTACACGTACTGTGACGGAGTCAAGACTGCAAGACCTACTGTGACGGAGCCAAGACTGCTGCGACGGAGCCAGGACTGTTACACATACTGTGACGGAGCCAATACTGCCAGACCTGCTGAGACGGAGCCAGGGTTGCCAGACCTACTGTGACGGAGCCAGGGTTGCCAGATCTGTTGCACCGCAATCAGGCACCACAGCAGTGACGGGAATTTGGTAGGGGAGATGGTCTCAAGAACCCCATTCCAAATTTGGAATATGTAACCAGACAAAAATTACCTGAATCAGAGCTCAAATCAGGTATAAATTTGCAACTACTGCCACAGATCTCTTATCGACCCGGGGTAGGGAGAGTCCTGATCACCGAGATCCTCACCTAAGCTTGAGTAGACGTCTCAGAACGGAAATCTAGTACTTCAGTTTCTCGAGTAATTTGCTCCACGACCTTACCAAAATTTACGTCTTGTCGCTCCCGGGACATGATCTTTTTAAGTATTCCATTGGGAGGCATAAAACTCCTTTCACAAATTTCAACTTGGCGAACTCATTTTAAAGAGAATTGCCACAGTTTAGCCTCTTTTAACAATTACGTCAATACTTTATACCAGACACTCGCTGGCCGGGCCACGACCTGGTAGCCAGTCACCCTCGCTGTTTTGCTGGTGATAATCTCCCGCCTGACAAAATAGGCGGCATAAGCGGATCCAGGGAGAGACAAAGGGGACACGTGCCTCCCCGATCGAGTATTCGGCGCCTCTTCAAACTTCCTCGGCGGCCCACTCCCCGCCCCCCGCCCTCTAGTAGATCATTGCTTAACCTGGATGAGTAGTGACTCCTCCGGCGGTGGGATTCGTCGCCTCCTGAAGGTTCAACGCCAACAAACGGTGCACTCTCAGTCCAAATGGCATCCCTTCCTAACCAGAACACCCCTCCACATGAGAAATCCAGACTCCCCCTGCGATAAGAAGCTCAGCCACCATATCATTAGCACCAGCGGACTATTGAATGTCGTACTGAAACGCCTCTGGCCTGTCACAGGCACCGGTGCGATGGTTTATTTCCAGGCCAATGAACATTGTTGTGAACTGAAAATGCCTACGCTACACGCAGTCTCAGGGGTTGTTTCTCCGGGCTGAATCCGCTGATTCCAGGTGTGCCCCAGAGGCGCTGGATAAGGCTGGATAGTTAGAAGTGTGCTAAGGCATGCCTATGTCAAGTTAAAGTATAGGGCAAAGAAATAACTAAGAGAAATGCACACCACAGACGCAGGACCAAAAGAAAGCACAAATCCGGTTGAGGGTGTTAAATCAGGATAAGATACCTGCCGGCACCTTGGCATATTTGACAACACCGCAACGGACAGTATCGCATGTGTATAATCACGCGTCGCTCCTGCTAAGGTCCCACAGAACAACTCAGACGCGCAACACTGGATTCACCAGCGCCACCTATATTCCTCACCTGGCGACACCTTGGGCGACACCTGCACGCGGGTCACAAATAATCAAATATCCTCCCCCCACTACAACGAGCTGATGTTCTCGGGCTGCAGCCCCACGCAGATGTTGTAACTCCAGCGTCTTTCACCGCCTTGGAGCACACGCTTACCCATGATTGAAAACTGCGTCACTGGTGATATTTCAAGACTGCCTCACAGTAGAGTCAAACCACACGCTCAAGACAATCAGATGCATTGTCAGCTCATGTTTAGAGGTGTCTAATACCCACTTTAAGGATTTAACTGTTTTATACTTGAATCCTTAACAACCAAAGAAGGAAGTTGCATAGCAATTACAAGTAAGTTATTGTAAAATTATTCAATACAGTGAGCTGGAATCACACTATTGTTGAAACGTCACCTGTGTCCAGTAACCACCAGCACAAGCTCTCTGAGACAAGAATGTGATGAAGAGCCTCTGATCTGCTCTTCATCCAGTGCACTATGAATTTAAAGCATGACAGCACACCACCATGTTATTTAATATCACATGATTATGGCATGTGAACTTTCTAATTACTACAGTTATTGAAATAAGTATGGGCTCATTTATAGCGACTCAGGTTTCAACACCACCTGCACACCTAGCAAGCTACATTTCGTGCACAGGCAGAGCCCAGAATTTACTAAAAGCGAGTTGTAAATTGAGCCATTGGAGTGAATAAAAATAAATTTGGGCCAATAGAATTAAACTACCCTTAGATTGAAACTAGTTTAATGGTATGCCTGTTCTTCATTCTTGAAGGCTTTTGGAATATTGGTGAACAGAGGCATATATTTCAAATTAGAAGAAGAACTGCAGACAAATATTTGTAAAAAGAGACATGTCAAGTAAGCTGCACAGAAGGACATTGGCAGACGCAGGGGGAGGCATTCTGGCCATGCCCCCCCAGTGCTGGAGGGGGCCAAACTATATTTTTCCCCAAAGGTCGGATAAATTTTTGAAAAGGTGTTTACACTAGATCTGTAGAGCACAAAAATATTCCCTCCCACTCTCCCCCCCGGAGAGCGATCATGTACTTGGAGAGGTAGCTTATACTAGGTCTGTCGAGCACCTGAATTGCATGTCCCACCCCCTCCCCCAAGAGGCAAAACAGACATGGGTTTGGCCTCCCCAAAAACTCGAGTCTGCATCCGCCCCAGCATAAGGAAAGTGTGTCAAAGGAAGACCAAGTCTCCAAACAACATAAAAACTTAAATGTTGTGGGCTTAAATGTTGTGGGCTTAAATGTTGTCAGATATTCTTCTATATGTTTTAAAATCTATATTCACTCCAATGGATTGAAAGAGCAGATGTCTTGCCCCCGCAGGGGCCAGGTGACACACCTGCTATAACCGTGTGCCCAATTTTGAGCTACCTTCAATTACTTCCCAATGTTTAAAATGCCTGTATTTAATATGCCCGTATTTAATACCCTCCGTCACTACACCTACGCCGATCCACTTCGTCGACTCGAACTCGTAGTGCCGCGTGCGTGCGCGTCCGTGCTGGTCCGTTCGCGTCCCCCTCCACACTCATCGCTCCTTAACACGCGCACTGGAGGGGGGCCTCGGAGCCCCCCTCCACCTGTTTTTCCAAGGTGGCCGGAGAACCGCCCGTAGCCGAAAAACGATACTTGGCCACATTTAACAGAATTTAATAACGCGTCGATTGGTGAAGGCTTTTTGAAAATCGGTCAATTTGTTTTGACTTATAGGCTTTCAAAGTCAGACCTGCATTTTGAGATCGCCGTAAACGTGCGGTCGGACCAGTTAGCTTGCATTGGAGACCGAGTGGTGACGTCATAACGTCCTATAAGCGGGATTATATGTCAAGGTCACTTCACATAAAAGTCAAGGTCAAGGTCAAAGGTCACAGGTCAAGGTCATATCTGCATTTTCAAGGTCACTGACCACTGTGCGTCCGGCCAAATGACGTTACCCGGTCTGACATATATTATGCTATGACGTCATCGGTAGGGTACCCCAATACAAAGTTCAAGGTCAAAGGTCAAGGTCAATGGTCATTGGGAAAGGTCAATCCTCATTTCCCGCCAAACAGTGGCTACAGTGTTAGTCAAAGTGTAAATTATAAGTAGTATACCATATGGTGACCTTAAAGGTCAATGAACTTGAATGACCTTGACCCAAAATTTGTGAGGAAGCCTCTTTGAGACCTCTTCTCTATGAACCTTGTCCGCCTTTAGCTCATTCCTACCATTTCCCCGCATAATCACAGCATTTACCAATCGATCCCCAGCATGGCCAATATTTGACCTTTACGACCTTGTTTGACCTTGAAGATATTGACCTAGGTCAATTAAAATTGGTCATCATGTAGATCACCATAGCCCTCACCCACCTACCAAGTGGCGTTTTTCTAGCCCTCTTAGTTTCCGATGTGGCCGGAGAACCGCCCGTAGCCGAAAAACGATATTTGGCCACATTTAACAGAATTTAATAGCGCGTCGATTGGTAAAGACTTAGGGGCCTACCAGAAGATCTTAGGGGGCCTACCAGGCCTCCCTCCAGTGCGCGTTAGTGCCAGACCCCCCCTCCAGTGCGGGTGTTAACCCAGGTGCCATCCTCTACATATCAGTTCTCTCCTTTTGTTGTAGCGTGCATTTCTCTTTGTGTATGAATGTATGAATACATGTTATGGATCTAATACAGTTTTGTTAGGATATAGTACAAAAAGGCAGACTTAAGGATGGGTTATTGGTATTCATAGTTTCATTGAGGTGTAGTTGCATTTTGTCAAAAGAATGGAGTACAGTTGTGCAATATGATCTTGCATTCATGCTTTTCACATAGCTGATCTGGGTTTGAAGCCCTGTAGATTCCCTGAATAAGGAGCAAGTTGGCTCCTTGGAAAGTATTCCAACTGAGAAAGAGTTACCTATGCCGTATTGATATGAAAGTTGGTGCATTCATGAGCCCAAAAAAAATATTATTTTTCCAATACTTCAGGTTTTTGCACTCTAAGGCTGACTGAAAGCACAAAAATTGACAATTCTTTGAGAGGTCAAAAAGCATGTCACCAACAAAATTTGAAGCAAAGTATAAGAACAATTAAATTCTGAGGAATACTGAAGTCATTTCCTGTGCCTAAGCCTACACTGCATACTTACCATCTAGTTGGTTCCTCTAAAATATTATTTGGTACAATTTAATGCCTTCAGTATACATGAAAAAACTAAACAACAGTGTCCATACTGCTCCTGTAATGTACCCAAATTGTTCCATGTGAAAGATGTGTTAACTGCTGTGAGCCAGATAAATTTAAAAATAGAAATGTATTGAACAAAATCCACAACCTAAACCTACACTGCCATATAGTTGGTTCATTCAAAATATGAATTTGGTACAATTTCATGCCTTCAGTAATTTTGAAAAACCTGAACGGCACTACCTGTCCTACTGCCACAAGGTATTCAGATTGTTCCATGTTGAAGATGCGTTAAAAGCTGTGAGCAGTATTAATTCAAAAACAGAAATAATTTTTTATTGCTAGAGGTAAAATTTAAAGACACTCCTTAGGGAGAACAATGTGGAAAGGGACACCACTACCACAGAGGTGCACCAGAATCGTGACAGCAATGGGGCCAAGGGCGCAGAGCATCATGCCCAACCCATCGGTGAGGGGAGCACAATGCAGCAGCAGAAGGACGAGGTGGCGGAGGGAGCTTGACACAGTGGCAAAGTAAGAGTGATGCAGCAGCAGAGGGAGCATGGCGCAGCGACGGAGGAAGCAAGATTCCGCAGGTGGATGGCACATCAGTTTGCTTTATGGAAATGTTCACAAGCCAGTCTGCAAAGTATGGCAGCAGGCCAGACGAGTCACACCAGCCATCTAAAATTCTCGCACCACCAGCCTCCAAAAATTCGCACCCATCTACCACATACCAGGGAAAAATGCACCCATTCCTACCCCTACAATGCAATGCTACCTCAATCATTAGTCAGCTAGTTAAGGACTTTTTATAAGGCCCTCTCCTGTGTCTTAATAGCCATTCAGTCATTATTTGTTTAGTTTAAGTGTCACTAACCTCGCAAATTCACACCAGGTTGATAAAATTCACACCACTTGGTGCTGTCTTCAAGGGCACTCGCACCGACAAGATCTCATCGAAAATGCCATACTTTGCACACTGGCTCACAGGAACAGAGAACAACACCCATGATTCCAGTAATTTAGATGCTTGATTCCACTAATTTATCGTTTCTAGAGTAGGTATCTTTCCTTCAAGTGGCCTGAATTCTTTACAAAGGCTGGGACCGTTGTTTACAAAAAAATATTTTTTGTGAAAAGTTTCACAATTATCATTTACCTATAAGCTTATGTCTTATTTGCATAGATGCACCATTAACATGGGAATGTGAATTAACGTGATTGAGGTGAGCACTGGAACAGTGCCACTGGTACAGTAAGCATCAGTGCAGCATCATGAGAAAACCTTCATAGCATTTCTCAGTAAACGTATCCATCTAACTTTCCTTACCTTTATCTTCCTCGAAGCCTGAGCGCCTAGTATGTATTCCCCTTCCTTCCAGGGTGTATATAACACGGTGATAGATGACTTTCTTTAGCAGGGTATATAACACTTTCCCTTTCTGATACTCTTCCCTATTTTTTCGCGATGTAGGTATCTCTGCTTCGCGGTGCAGTTGTTGATGTTTCCAGTCGTGTACGAGGTAAGAGCCGCAACAAATATATTTGTCTCAAATGCGTATCATTATCCAGTTCATTGCTTCATTTCTGGCGCATTCATTTATTAAAACGATGCCACGATATTGTATCTGTAAATATTTATTCTAATGTTCGTTTCCATGTGCTGTATTCTTTTAATTAAGTTGCACTAAATTCTTTATATTTGAAAACAATTAGGTATTATTTATTTATCTAGCTTTAAATTTTAGTAGTTACGCAATGCAAAAGGCCTAAATGTGCTCAAATATCAGCCCGTCATCAGAGGCGGATCCAGGATGTAATGTATTGTTTAAGCCCTGCCCCGGCAAGTCTCCGAGTCACGTTCGCCCTGGTGGGGAGTTTTCAATCGCCATCGCCCTTGCACTCGGCTCCTAAGCGAGATAGCAAAAAAACACCAAGGCTGGTGGATAGCCATACAAATTCATCGGTCATTTTTTGCTTAGGTCAATATTGAGGTCATGACGGGTCAAAGGTGACATGTTAGAGCAGAGGTTTTTGGCTCTAGCGGCTGACAGAGGTTAGTTAGGATGATTTTTTAAGCACCATTTGCTTTCTCTCGTTACGGCAAATCGAATGATGTATAAAATGAATATATTAGATCAAAACATAAAAAATTACCTGCCCTAAGGTCAAGTCAAGATCGCCATTTAACCTAGCAGTCAATGTGCATATCAATTGATTCGCAAAAAAACAATCCAAAAGTATTGGCATCAAAATAAAAGCTTCAGTGGCGGCGCTGCCATACAGGCACATGAAGCACTGCCTAGCCACTTTTAAATGCCGAAGTAGGTATGTATTTTATGTGGAATAAATATAATTTGGCTCGATGTCTAAGTTACACAGAATATTTCGGATCACTGGGTCAAAGAGCCGATAATTTGCATCTCTGAGAATCCACGTTAGTAGCTCTTACCGTCATAGGCGGATCCAGGATTGCCGATCGGGGGGCACCTTCCCGGGGGCGCCATCCAGACCGGGGGGCGCCATCCGGACCATGGGGCGCCACTTATGACCGGCAAAAGCTATCAGGTGGGCGCCAAATCCTACCGGTGGGCGCCGACTTTCGCATCCTGGGGGGGTGGGAAGCGACATTTCAGGGGGGCGCCATCGACCTTACAGGGGGCGCCATCGACCTTTCAGGGGGCGCCGAGGGTCAATCGGGGGGGCACGTGCCCCCCTGCCCCCCTGGATCCGCCTATGCTTACCGTCAACAAATGTGATATTAGGCACTTCGTGATTTCGCTGAATCTGCCTTACACCGTTGCAAACCTACCGGCGTGTGCTTTTTGATTGACTTCTCTAATGCCTTATTCATTCGGACGCGAGTACCTACTGGCTTGTTAAATCTGCAACCCAGGCTGGCCTTAGGAGCTAGCACGTGCGATGCCGCGTCTTAGGACCTTGATTACAGCGGATTCGTTTATTGATTGACATTCTTGTATTCGCGGATGTCTAGCCTTTTCTAGTGCGGGACATTTGTTTGGCAATTATTAGCTAAGTATTTAATTTGTGAAACCCTTATGAAGAACGTGAGTCATGGCAAAAAATCTGGCGGATGAAATTTAAAAGATGCGTTCACAAATCGATCGTACAGCGAGAAATTGGACGTCATAAACAATGAAGTGCGGAAGCTGTCCTTGAAATGGGAAGCTGTCGTGAGTGCCTTGTTCTTCCTGGCTTTTTTTACCTACCTACCTGTCCTTCTTGAATTTTGCCTAGTACCTTCATATACTGCCGCATAACCGTTTCCCCAATCTACCGACATGCGCTTTTATATGTTTTCTTCAATTCTTATGATATTAAACATTTAAAAATAAATATTTTTTTGCTCATCGATTTGAGCTTGCCCCTTCTCCAGCCAACCTGCTGGAATCGCCCCTGTCTAATATCAGGTAAAAAGCCTGGGCGACGTCCTTACCTCTAAGCCAATCGTGCCTAGGATGTCATAATGTTTGAGCGCCGCCACGGTTAGCATCATTTCCTGCAAAGTTATTGACAAAGTCTGAAATCTTGCTTCACCCTTGCCCCGGTGGCGGGTACGAACCACTTTCGCCCTGGTGGGGGGGGCTAAAAAGACCCCAACGATCTCAAAAACTAAGAGAGATAGAAAAAAGCGCAGAATGGCAATGGAAAGCTCTTCAAAAATGGCATCGAGAATACTTCAGTCATTTTTCTCATCAGGTCAATATCAAGGTCACCAGAGGTCAAAATAGGTAAAAATTGCTAATATGAGGTGTACTAAGAAAACCTCATATATCTCCGCAACTATGATAGCTAGAAACATTTTTAACGCCATTCGAAAACTCTTGAGTTGTTCTTTCATTAAAACGGCAATGATTGTCGGGTCAGGTCAAAGCCTCAGGAGCTGCATGTCACTGAATATTGGGAAAGTTCTTGGGAATGTCCAAAGCCACCCATGCAGAAGGGTGTTTACGTTTTCGCTAATAACTTCCAAACCAAGGAAGATGCAGCCATAGGCGTAGGAACCGGGGGGGCCAGGGGGCCACTGACCCCCCACTTTTCAGTGATGGGCCCCCCGCAACGGAGATAAGAATATCAAGAACTGTAATATCAAGCGAGAAACTCAAACTGGCCCGATAGCTTGCCCCGGAACTCCGTTAAACTTACCTGTACCCCTAAACTAAGTTGAGGTCCTATGAGTCGATTTTAAGGTCCCCTGAGCTTCTGGGGGCCCCTGAACTGGTCTCTGATGCCATACGAGCTAATCTGGGCCCCTTGAGCTGAACTGAGCGCCCCTGAAGTGGTTTGGGCAGCATGAACTGTTCTAGGTGCCTAAACTGAGCTATGAGCCGTGACCTTGAACAGGGCCCTGTGAGTTGGCCAGGCCCTATATCCACCGACCTGGGGGCCCCTGAGCTGAGCTGGGACCGTAAAGTTAATATTGTCCCTTGTGCTAATCTGGATCCCCTGTGATGCACAGAAGACGCTGAACTTATCTGAGGCCCCTGCACAGTAATAGGGCCCCTGCCTTGAAATTGGGTTGTAAGCTTTAATTGAAACCCTGAACTGTTCTGAAACCCCATATATGCCAACAAGGGGCCCCTGGATGATCCGGGCCCTTAAGCTTATCTGGTCATCAGAGCTAATATTGGCCTTTGTGTTGAACTGAGAGCCCCTAAGATGGTCTCGGACCCCCTATAAGGCTTTACAGCCACTGACCACTGAGCTTGAATTGGCCCCTTGAGATGTTCTGACAGTGGCGTAGCCAGGGGAGGGGGTCCCTGGGGTCCGCGTACCCCCTTGGGCTGACCTTATGCACTAAAAACACGACCATTGATCTCGGGGCCCCCTGAGCTTGGTCTCGGGGGCCCTCCCAAGCTTTGTCTCAGGAGGCCCCCGATAATCGGTATCGAGGGCTCCAGAATACCGAATATTGATCTTCGGGACCCTTAGGTTCAGTCTCAGGGGGTCCTGAGCTTGGCCTCAGGGCCCCCGAGCTTGATCTCAAGGCCCCTCCCCTTGAGCTCGGTCTCGCGGGCCTTTCGATCTTGGTCTCACGGGCCTTTCGATTTTGGTCTCAGGGGCCCCGAGCTTGGTTTCAGGGCCCCCAAGCTTGGTCTCAGGGGCCCCGAGCTTGGTCTCAGGGCCCCCGAACTTAGTCTCAGAAGACCCCCGAGCTTGGTCTCAGGGGTGCCCCCAAGATTGGTCTCAGGCCCCCCTCTCCCCAAGCTTAGTGTCACGGGGCCCTCGAGCTTGGTCTCAGGGGGGCATCCGAGGGTATCTGATCCATAAGGCTGACCGTATGCACTGGAAAACACCAGCATTGGTCTCGGGGGCCCCTGATCTTGGTCTCAGGGGGCTCCCAAGCTTGGCCTCAGGAGACCCCCGATCATCGGTATCCAGGGCTCTGGAATACCGAACATTGATCTCGGGGGCCCCTGAGCTTGGTCTCAGGGGCCCCTGAGCTTGGTCTCAGGGGCCCCCGAGCTTGGTCTCACGGGCTTTCCGAGCTTGGTCTCAGGGGGCCCCCATCATCGTTATCGAGGGCTCTGGAATACCGAACATTGATCTCGGGGGCCCCTGAGCTTGGTCTCAGGGGCCCCCGAACTTGGTCTCAGGGGACAACCGAGCTTGGACTCATGGACCTTTCGATGTTTGGTCTCATGGGCCTTTCGATCTTGGTCTCACGGGGTCTCGAGCTTGGTCTCAGGGAACCCCCGAGCTTGGTGTCAGGGGGCCCTCGAGCTTGGTCCCAGGGAGCATCCGAGCTTGGTCTCAGGGTCCCCTCAAGCTTGGTCTCAGGGGCCCCCGAGCTTGGTCTCAGGGGTTCAGGGCCCCCCTCGGGGTGCACCCGACTATTGATATCGAGGGACTCATGAGTGAGGCACGAGCATTGATCTCATGGACGCAGAGTTTGGTCTCAGGGGCCCCCAAGCCTGGGTACAGGACCCCCGAGTATCGGCATTGAGGGACTCCAGAGTACCGAGCATTAGTCTCGGGGGGGTCGAAATATTGATCTTGAGGGCCCCGGAACACCGGTGTCAAGTTACTACCGAGAAAAGCGCGAGCATGGGTCTAAGGGTGCCCCTGAGCCTGATCTAAGTGGGACCCCGAGCTTGGTCTTAGAAGCCCCCGGACATTAGTATCAAGGGGCTCCGGAGTATTGGTCTGGGGGAGAAATTATTTTAGGGGCCTCCAAATGGTGATTTCGGAGGGCCCCCGAAAGTGTGGATGCAGTAGTGTAGCCAAGGGGGCCCTAGGCGTCCCCAGACCCCCCTTGGGCCAATCTGAACCACTGCAAAGAATTCTCTGATCACGGGGCCCCCAGATTGAGTCTCAGGGGCACCTGAAGATTTGTTCTCAGGGCGTCCCGAGTCGGCCTCAAGGCCCCCGCCCTGAGAGTCAGTCTCAAGGCCCCCGAAAGCAGATTTCGGGGGCTCCCAGAGGGTTGGTCTCAGGGGCCCAAAAAGTCGGTATCAGGGGCCCCGGGAGTCTGTCTCAGGGGAGGTGGGGGGGGGCCGAGGTAGTCTCAGGGGCCCCAGAGAGTGGTTCTCAGGGCCTCGCAAAAGTCCATTTTAGGGGGGCCTCCGAGGGTCAGTCTCAGGAACGCCAAAGACTCAGTCTCAGAGGTGATTCCACCCCCCCGCCGGGGTGTTTGTCTCAGGGGCGCCCTAGAGTAAGTCACAGAGGGCTGTTGGAAGTCATTCCCAGTCCCCCTACCCCACCCCAAAGACAGCCTCAGAGGACCCCAAGAGCTAATCTGGATGGCCACGATAGTCAGTCTCAGCCCCCCCTCCAGAGTAAATCTGGGGGAGGGGGCCCAATAATTAGTCTCAGAGGTGCTGCCGAATAACTAATCTCAGGAGCCCCGAGAGATTCTCAGGGGCCCCCAGTTTTGATCAAGAGGCGCCGTGAATCGGTCTCAGACACCCACTGAGATATAATCAGGAGAGCGGCCGAAAATTAGCTTTGTGAGTGCCGCCAAGTGTTGGTCTTAGGTGGCCCCAGAGCTCGAATAAAAATTTTCAAAATCATATGCCTCGGAAAAAATGTATCTACCCCTATTGCGTACTAAAAAAAGACAAATTGAAACATGTCCATCAGGCACCATTATCGAAGGAAAGGCAAAATTAAACTAATTTTACCATAAGAGCAAATCGAACAGGGAATTTGGCACTTCAGTCAATTTTTAATCTATTAGTTTAACACCAATAACTGCATTCCTAAATATTCTGAAATAAACAACCTTCAAATATTTCGTAGGAAACCAGACAAACAAGAGTAATGACAGAAATCGATGAGCATAATCCTCAAAGGAAAAATAAGTATGAAAGGTTGAAAATAACAATGACAGGGAGATCCAAGGCGATAGATATCTCAGGCGCCTTTTGTCTTGGTAATTTGCTCGTTTACAAGATAGCAAGGATAAGAAAGTAACTGGATCTCAACAGGATCTATCGACGGAATAGAGGTTATGTAACGTTCGGGACACACTACATGTCCTTTGTATTTCTTTCGTTTTTTTCCGTTTCTTTTGAAATTTCCTGATTAAAGAGTTCATGGATTTGACACCGGGAAATAATTGCTAATCATTTCCCGTAGAAAATAATTTCTACGTACTCAAAACGACTGACCTTCAATCACTTCATGTCTGATTACCAGAGTGAATTGAGGTAGACTCGGGTGTAACATCATGCGCGCATCAACATTGAAGTTCCCGAAACATGGCACAAAGCTGTTATTATAGCCACGCTACCATACAAGGTATGGGCCATCCTTAATATTTGGTGGCTTTAGTTTACTAACATTTGGTCGGATCGAAAAAATCAAGCTATAAACAAAATAAGAATAAATGCTTAAAAAGACAACAAAATTTCCTTCGTGTGAATGTTAAAATACTATACAAAAGATATAGGAGATGGGCCCCGGTTACTAAGGGGACCACCGGTCTGGGGCCCCCGACGGTAGTCGGACCCTCCTTGGCCGAATCCTGGCTACGCCACTGTGTTCTGAGACTCTATATCAGACACCCTGGGACACCCTAAGCCTAGCTGGGGCCCTGAGCTAATCTGGGTACCCCTGTGCTTAACTGGGGCCCCTGATCTGGTATGGGGGCCCTGAAATCTTCTAAGGTCCCTGGGCTAATCTGGGGGCCATGAGCTTGCTTGAATGGAGCCCCCTGAGCTGGTATGAGAGGGGACACTATATCAGCCGATCTGGGCCCCTGAGCTGAGCTGGCCTGTGCTGAACAAGAGCCTTGAGCTGGTCTGGGGCCCTGAACTGTTCTAGCGTCATTGAGCTAAGCTGGGATCCGTGAGCTTGAACAAGCCCCTTGAGCTGTTTTGAGACCCTACATAAGTCGACCTGGGGACCCCCGAGCTGAACCGGGCCCCTAAGCTAATCTGGCACCCTGTGCGAACCTGGGGCTCCACTGTGATGAGCTTCTAGGGGTCCTGTGCTTATGTAGGGTCCCTTGATAAGCTGGTCCCGAGGCTAATGCACTGGTCTGGGCCCTTGAGCTGACTGATCTAGGTTCCTGAGCCATGGTCTGGACCTTGGGGCCCTCCGAGATAATTTGGCGGCCCCTGGGCGGCATAGGCATAGGAACCGGGGGTCAGGGGATCCTGCCCCCCTTTTGAGGTGGGCCCCCGCAACGTATATGCGAGAACACATCAGCGACGCCGTGCGAGATCTGGGATGGCTGCCTGCACGTGAGCTCGGCACATACCACTCTCTGTGTCTGCTCAAGCGAGTGATGGTAACGGGCGAGCCAGCTTACCTGAAGCGTCAGCTCGTGACTAGGCGTGAATTCAGAAACCGCACTACTCGCCAAGACGTAGATTTATGCCTCCCACGCCTAAGAACTGAAACTGGGAGGAGAGCTTTTATGCACCGTGCTGCAGCAGCATTCAACGGACTGCCACCGGCGATCCGGGATGGCTCCCTCTCCAGCTTCAAACGACGCCTAAAAAAGCATCTGCTCGGTTGATGAGTGTACCCGATTTTGACTCGACTTTTCTTGACTTGACTTGTACCCAATTTTGACTGTCGCGTGTCTGTCCCATCCACCCCCATTTTTGACCTGGGCTCATTAATAGCCATTGATATGGATGAGCACCGTGATGTTGAAATAAATAAATAAATAAATAAATAAATATCAGCAAGTACGCTGCCTGCAAGCCCCTGGAGGAGGAGCGCTTCGTGAAAAAACCAAGGCACCTACTACCCGAGTGTTTCCAAATGAGTCCCGAGAACTGGTCCCAATCAAACTCCATCCCATATCAATCCCAACACAAAGCATGAATCGGATACGGACACCGCATCAAATGCCGAGCAACAGTCGTCCCTGAGCCATTGAAAGGCGTGACGTCCTTCGATGCCAGGGTTATATGGTGTCGCCAACTCTTTCCCTGTTGGGAGGGGTTTCTTGGGAGTCAAATTGCTCCTTGCACAAGGAATCTGCCGTGCCTTAAACCCGGGTTGGTCGCGTGGAAAGCAAGGTTGCTAACCACTATATCACCACACCCACACCTCCACAGCATCACAAAGCTGGCCATCAAGTACCTACATTGCACTTGCAGTCATGCTGGATCTCTGCATTTTAGGCATCGAAATATAGCTAGACGTATTTATTGTGATCAGCCTTTACCTAAATAAATCTCTTATGATGGAAAGAAGGGATCCGTAACAGCCTAAATAAATGTTCCCATTTTTGTCATCAAATAAGCAAAATTTTGATTAGGCATAGCGAAGTGAGGCTGTTTGGTATCAAAGCATTGTCTGTAGTTTTCTAAACAGTTTTTAATTTTGTAAATGTGATAAAAGGGCCTAAACATCTGTAAATATAAGAAACGCACTCGTAGTAAAAAATGATTGAAATCCTCCAAAAGAGCTTAAAAATGTATTTCGTATTTGAACAGGGTCTTGGTAAAAAAGCCCAAAAAATGTTTTTTTGCGTTTTACTATGATTTATTAAATCATAATAGGTACAAATCAAAACCATAGGGCAAAATTTAATTCCTCAATTTTCCATACGTTGGCATCCTAGTGTGCAAGCGTGCCTTATTGACACCAAACGAGCTAACTAATTTTTTTTATAATTATGGGCCCCCATGGACTGGGGGCCCCCTTAAGGTGGGCCCCCTCTAAGGTTGGCCCCCACTTTTCAAACCATTCCTACGCCCCTGGATGCAGCCATAGTTGATGCACCATTGCAATCCTCTCGTCAATACAAATCGAATGATATATAATATTACTATGCCAGGTCAAATTTAAAATTTGACCTGACCCAGGTCAATGGTCTGACCCAATTTTGACCTGGTATAGTCATGATGCATATCATTTGACTTGCAGTCACCTGTGGTGACAAAATAAAAGTTATATTTTTGTTTATTCAAAAGGTATAGAGTAAAACACCAAAAAATGCTTATTTGATCTTAAGTGACCTTTCAAAGGTCACAAGGCAAATTTTTGGTATCAACTTCAGAAATGGGCTAAGAGCAAGTCCTAACCGATGTTTGAAGTTGATTCAATTTATACTTACTGAGAAAAGCTCATTTCGTGATTTTCCCCATTTATTTACAATGGAGAGGTCTTGCTCTGCTACACATGACCTTAGGTTACCAATATAAGAAATCCAGGAATATATGTTGTAGCTCCTGGTGAGCCCAAGATGTGGTATGAGTTTCAACTTGATCAATTAATCCTCATTTTAGTTATGCAGTCCTAAGCATTTTTGAGGTGAGGTCACTTCACCTGGCCTGGTGACGTGACCTGATATGACCTTGAGCTAAAAATTTCAAGAAAGATGTAAAAATGATGAAGGAACAGCTAGACTAAGTTTGGTGGCGCTGCACCGCCGTTTTTAGGTCACTTCGGAAAAACCCGATGGGGGTCTAAAAAGACCCCCCACCCGGGCGAAGGTTAAGTAGCCCCAGATGACCTCTCAGAGGTCACAGGTTCAAACTTGCAACATAAAACTATAAAGGGGCCTAGGGTACATAGGCGGATCCAGGATCGCCAATCGGGGGGGGCACCTTCTCGGGGGAGGGCGCCACTTTTGACCGGCAAAACCTATCAGATGGGCGCAAAATTATATCAGTGGGCGCCGTATTTCACATCCTGGGGGGAGGGGGGTGGAAAGCAGCATTTCAGGGGGGCACCATCGACCTTTCAGGGGGCGCCGTGACCGTTTCAGGGGGCGCTGAGGGTGGATCGGGAGGGGCACGTGTCCCCATTTCCCCCCCTGGATCCGCCTATGCTAGGGTACCATAATTTGGAGAATACGAAGGTATTCCGAGCGGTATCTAACAGAAGTATAGCATTTTCGGCCAGTTTCCGTTTTTCCCAGGCATTTCCAAATTGGAAATTCCAAAGGAGATGTCTGATCCATACCTAACCCTGGGCCATCGATATGAAAAATCCGAAATATGTTTTTAGTACTCGGCGGGCCAATTATGTGGTACAAGTTGAATTCGACAGATTCACCCTTTTCTTACTTATGCCACCTTAAAATGTTTGGAGGTGAGGTCACTTGGCCTGCACTGGTGACCTGACCTGAGTTGACCCAACCTTAGAATTTTGGGGAAAGCCGTGGAATTAATCAAGGATAAGGTGTGCTAAGTACGGTAGCTCTTCGCGCCGCTGTTTTTTTCGTGCCGCCGGAAAAACCCGAGGGAGTGTTCAAACATCCCCCACCAGGGCGAGGGTTAATAGATTATTTAGGCTGAGGGATGTGCGCAGGATGTGCCCACCTTTGTGGTTGTATGTAGAGCTAACCTGCGCTCCCGTGGGCCTCCGAGCTACCTTCCCCCTGGTGGGGGTTTTTGAACACCTCCTCGAACTCGGTCCCTATGCGGGATAGGTAGCGAAAAAAACGCGAATGCTGGTGGATAGCTCATACAAATACATGAAGAAACTATATCACCCACTTTTTGGCTGATGTGAATATTGAGGTCATGACAGGTCAAAGTAGGTGACATTTTGAGTACAGTTTTTGGGCTCTAGCATCTGACAGAGTTGAGTTATTATCATTTTTAGGCACCATTCGCTTCCTCTTGTCATGGCAAATCGAATGAAGTTTAATATGTACATACTAGGTCAAAACACGAAAATGGCCTGACTTCAGGTCAGGTCAAGGCAGGGCATTTTTATGGAAAACTTAGTGGGGGGGGATTTCTTGTGCAGGCCGTTAAAGTGGGGCATTCCACGACAAACCGACCAAAAATATATCAAAATAACACCCTACACCTCAGATTTGGATAAAACTTTGTCTAAGGGGTTCTCTGGGGCGCTGATTCTTGCTGTGACATTTTTAGCCGCATCCCTCCAGCGGTTTCTGAGTTATTGCCTCCGGCAATTTTTCGATATAGTACAAAACCCCATTTTTCCAATAGCTATATCTCCGAATCTAATAATGATATTTGTATAGAACATACGTCCCCAGAATTCTTAAGACCTAAATAATATTATAGTGGGGTCAAATTTAAAAATGTATAAATAAATATATAATTTTTTTGGTGACCTAAGGTCAGGTTATGTGATTTCATAATGTTGGCACTAAAAATTTATAGTTTTTTCCCTGGTAGAATTGAGTTTGGGGTTTTATGTTCTTATGTGAAAAAATTGGAGACAGGTTTTTCCTTAAATATGTTCAATTTCATTTTGAAATTACTACTGCAGGCACATTATAGGCAAGCAAGTCCGTACTTTCAATCATCGCTGCCCTTGCAAAAGTATAAAAGGCATGAATTTCTTACAGGCCAAGGACGTAGTACCGAAAGAACACATCTGCATAATATTAAGTGGATTTATATATATATATATATATATATATATATATATATATATATATATATATATATATATATATATATTTTTTTTTTTTTTTTCTGTGTGTGTGTGTGTGTGTGTGTGTGTGTGTGTGTGTGTGCGTTTGTGCGTGCGTGCGTGCGTGCGTGCGTGCGTGCGTGCGTGTGTGCGTGCGTGTGTGCGTGCGTGCGTGCGTGCGTTTGTGCGTGAATAAGGATAACCGTATATTTACACTATTCCCGTTTCGCAATAACCCTACTGTCCTGTTCCATCAGGCATTTTTTAAACCCAGCTCTGCCCTGTGAGTAGCATCACTGCTCTGCTCACATTTCTAAATTCGAAACGTTCAATACACTCAGGCAGAGAGATGACGAATAAGGCCATAAAATCACACACGTGTCCTAGCGTCTTTGTTCACACGAAACGAGGAAAAGTTACCACCACAGCGCGCGAAAGTCACAAGGGTGCGAGATGGCTGGCGTTGGTATGATTATTGTCTAGAAATTACCTGTTGCATAGAGCATAATGGTGCTCAGAAACTTAAAATTATTATCCAACCATACAGCAGCATTGAAAGGCATCCAGCCCTCGGTGAAGCAGCATTAAAAAATTTGGCTGAAGTCGTCAGTATCAGGCCAGCCGCTGACCATCCACCGCCAGGCCTGCTAATGAAGCCACTGCTAACGGTAGAGATATGAGACGAGGGATCTCAGCCGGCCGGCAACGAAAACAAGGGGACAGTGATGTGTGACCCCGTCTTCATTTGCCCGAGATACATGAGCATTCTCGGTACTAAGGTCCTTGGCACGCACTATGACGTTGCATACAAGCCAGACGAAATATGGCATGACCCATACGAAAGATGGCGACGCAGAACGGACCATTGTAAAAGGATTTATCTATTTTATTAAAATGAAACATTTACATAAGCTCCAAAGAGTTCTTTCTCTATTTTTTCTATATTTACAGTCACATAACAGGTATCCAATGAAAATATTGGATTTCATATCCTAACATTGTCAACGCTGTTCTTCTAGACTGGTACGAACTAAGCCCGAAGTCCCCCTTCTAGAGAAGGACCAAGAAAGAGTGGCAAAATCGCACAAGACATCCGGATATAGGAGTCAGTTGGTCCGTTCCCACGGTCGGTACAGAAACAGTTCACACTGAGGTTGCTTATGCCCTTCAAAAAATATTTCATGGGGCACTAACTTTGAAAGGAATTCAGCAATTCGACAAGCTTGCTGTCATTGATGAGCGTAATGCTGAAATTTTTTTCCAGCATGTCATTTTGTGTTGGTGTGTAATGGATATAAATGATGAAATTCTAACATTTCAGAGGGCCTTTATAACATTGCGATGAAGCAGATCAATAATATTCACCTTATAGTTATACTAATTACAAACAGATCCTTTTCTGTTTTATTTTGTGTGAGATGAACTTATGGCTGGGATTTAGTCTTTACACAGCAATGTCTGCTGAATGGGGAAAGGTCTAAAAGTCTGGCTGGTATCTGGCATAGCTTGATTTTGACACTTTTTGCTCAAACGGTGATATAATATTGTAGTATACTTTTGGCTCCATCTACAAAAAGTTTGTGGGGAAAGTGTAAGCCTATTAGTATATTTCCCTCCTTACGGATTCGAAGCAGCATTTTGATCTCGGCACACTATGTCAATTACATATATACCTTGCTATTTTCCAAATGTTAAGCTCCATGCACATTTGGCTTTTCCATTGAGAGTTGCCTACCAGTTAATTTTTTCTGGCATCAAGGGTATCAAGGGCAAATTCAGAGTGTGCAAAAGATTGAGTGGTTACCCTCTGATCAAAACCCCGACGACACAACACTGCGTTTCAGCACTACATGGTGCAAACCTGGTTGATGTGGCTCCTCCCGACAATGAAGCCTGTATCCGCCCATGACTAACTTAACGCGAGCCCCTCTGCGGGGGGGGGGGTATTTCATCCGCCATTCCCCGCCACCGTATCTCACTTTCTGGAAAGGTAAAACAAAATTGCGGACGGCGACAGAAGGCCCTGACGAGACAAATATAAATTATAAGGTTATTTTTTGTCAAGTCAATATTGCAGTCACAAGAGATAAAGAATATTGCATAGGCTTAAGTCAGAGCATTGTAGCTTGTTCCCTATATATTTTATTGAGCAGAGCAAGTGAACATATATGGGCATCGTTGGAGTCCTCTTATTTTGGGAAATCGAATCATATACATACATAATAATATATATATATATAATAATATATATATATATAAAATATATATATATATATAAAAAAAAAAAAAAAAAAAAAAAATATATATATATATATATATATATATATAATGGAAAGCTGACCTAACCTCAAACTAGGTCAGGATCACATGATGACATGTTATAGTCATGCTACATAGCAATAGACCCCCGTGACAAGGTAAGCAAAATGAATGCAAAATGGAAAATATATCTCAATACGGTGGCAAGTTATTGGCAAAGTAATTGCTGTATGCTCATGTGGCCTCACATGACCTTTGAATGGTCAGATGCCAAAAATACTCAAATCAATTGCTGAACAAAAAATCAAACCCATCTTAGGTTAAAAACTTAAAAATGTATAGATGGCAGACTTGTACACGATCCCAATGACCTCATCATATTATTATTGTTTGGAACTGATCAGTTGCCAGATGATCATTTGGCATCGCTTAAAACTCGTTATTTTGGGTTTTGAGGTTGGGTCGCTTGATTTTAAATAGCTCTTTGACCTGAAATGACCTGACTTAAAGATTTGGTTCAGGTGCGTGAAACAAATTGGGTATAAGTTACTGTAGGCTGTGTTGTTCTGCGTTTCTTCCTTTTTTGCGTTACACGGGAAAACCTGCAAAGGGGAAAATTTCGTCCCCCAGTGGGGCACCTGTTGAAACATACGAAACCTTAAGGATGGAGTTATGATATGAGCTATTGTATTCTTTAAAGGCCATGTCTGAAAATTTAGCTCCCATAACATGACCATCGAGGGCTGCTAGTACGGATATCATACAATGCTTGGGCACATTTCGCTTGCATCACTAATTTTAAAATCCTATAAATCAACTTTGAGAAAAAGCCTGTTTCCAAATTTTTCACAGCGGAATTCCAACACCCCAAATTTAACTTTCCAAAATTAAAATATTCGACTTTTAGTGCCATCATTATAAAATCACGTGACCTGACCCTAGGTCACCGGTAAAATTATATTATTTTTGGAAAATTTGGAATTTAGTCACTGCCAAATTTTTTAGGACCTCACAATTCCAAGCATCTATAATTTTATATAGTTATCATATTTAGTCTCGAAGATATGGCTATTCAAAAAGTAAGGTTTTTCGTTGGGCCCAAAAATTGCCTGAGGCTATAACCCACAAACCATTGGACGGACGAAGCTAAAAATGTCACAGCGTTAATCTACGCCCTGGACAACCCCTGTGACCAAATTTCATCAAAATCTGAGATGTAGGGTGTTATCGCTTGGTCGATTTGTCGTCAAACGCCTCAGTACCTTAAAGGGGATCAAGACCCCATTTGCAGGGGGGCTAATAAAACTTAGACGCGTTAGTGTTGAAAAATGTTTCCAATTTTTGTGTTATTCCGTATTCTAAAGATTTTGGATGCTGCCCAGGGCTGCCAGGTTTTCCGCGAAAAAGGCTTAACCGAGTTTGAAAAAGGCCAATAAGGGGCCAAATTTCATTTTCATAAAAATGACCAAACAAATAGCACACAAGTTACATTTGAGGCTAAAACAATTCCTAACGGTTGTCATAAGCCCAAGGAAAGAGGACAGAGCACTCTTGTATCACTGTTAAAAAATAATTGCTTACAGTTTGATATTGACTTGACGCAAGATTTTTTAGCTCACCACCCATTTAATAGGATATCAGGAATGCCCTTCCAATCCTGCGTGGCCATCAAATAATTTTATCCAATATCCAGAAATTTCTTTAGCATCATCAATTATCTTCGTTTCAGTTTGCTCTTGAACAGTGGCGGATCTATAATATTTTTAGGTGGGATGAGGGCGGAGGCTCAGAGTGCGTACTTTGCCCTCAACTTTTCATCCAACGAGCGCCTATAGTATCGCATCCTTCGCGCGTCCGGTTTTCGGTGGCCGTCATTTTTGTGGATCATTTCTTTAACAACGTTCTGTCCCTCCATCTCATCGCCATAGCAGTTTTTTCTGCTGCTCTGTTGCTTTTTTGGTGTCAGAACATCTAATCAAGAGCGGAAATGGCCACAAGAATCCATAATTATACAAGGTACAAACCGAAAATAGCTGCTAGAAAAAGGCCAGATTCCAAGAAAGGTCCAACCAAAAATAATTCGCCGGGCCAAACACCACCAAAAGACCATTTTCGACATCTTTAGCCACAAAATGACCAACCTGGCAGCCCTTATGCTGCCGCAATGTATTCCAAAGTACATACCTACTATGATGTGTGCCCGTTGCTGTCAAAATAATCTACGGAATGCAGTGCAAAAACCAGTTCATACTTTTTGGGGCTTATCAGCGCATAAACTGTCAGGGTCATATGGCGTCACAAACTCTTTCCCAGTTGCAAGGGTTTCTCGGGAGCCAGTTTGATCATTCTGACGAAGGGCTGAGGCCGAATATATCTCTCCCAAATTTCAACATCAAGGAATCGATGAGATTGGCCAATTAACAACTCAGTGACTTAACCCTCGCCCCAGTGGGGGGTGTTTGAACACCCCTTCGGTTTTTCCCGGTGGCACAAAAAACGGCGGTGCGAAGCGCCGCCGTACTTAACACGCTTTGTCCTTGATTCATTTCGCAACTTTCCTCAAAATTCAAAACTTTTGTCATTTCAGGTCAGGTCACCAGTGCAGGTCAAGTGACCTCCCCTTCAATTTTTTAGGGTGGCATAAGTAAGAAAGGGGTGAATCTATCGGATTGTAACTTATACCACAAAATGGATCCACCGAGCACTACAAAATATATTACGAGATTCTTTCATATCGTCAACCTTGGATCAGGTACCGTTCATGGTACCTTTCCATTGGAAATGCATGGAGAAACCAGAAATTGTCTGTATTTGTGTAGATACAGCTGTGAATACCTTAATATTGTCCCAATCGTAGTATCCTGAGCCCCTTTCCAGGTTCATGGCTCAATTTAGACCTGTGACCTCTGTGGGGTCACCTGGGGCTACTTAAGCGGGTCTCAGACTTGGGTCAATAACTTTGCAGGAAATGATGGTAAAGTTTGTATTGTTATACAATTATGTTTGGATGGCTATTGTGAGTCCGTTGATATGCATATTTACTATGCTAGGTTGGATAGGTTGGAGCTAGACCTGACCTTAGGTCAGGTCACTTTTACGTTTGGAACTAGTATAGTCATATTACACGTCATTCGATTCGCCGTAACATGAGAAAGTGGTGCCTAAAAAATGATTCTAACTCCACTCTGTTAGACGCTAGAGCCCCGAAACTCTTGTATAACATGCCACCTTCTTTGACCTGTCATAACCTCAATATTGACCTGAGTACAAAAATGACCGATGTAGTTTCCTCATGGATTTGTCTGAGATATCCAATAGCGTTCGCGTTGTTTTGCTATCCCACATAGGAGCCGAGTTCGAGAGGGGAGTGTAGTTAAACACCCTCCCGCCACCAGGGCGAAGGTGGCTGGCTAGGGGGCCCAGGGAGGGATGTGTTAACAAAAAATATGCAGCGATCTCACTATAAATTTCACGTCTGCCACCACCACAATAATACATAAATAGGATAGGCACGTCACAATGCCACACCAGTAACCAGTTTGACGAGCTTTGAATACACTGTGCCCTGCCTAATCCACAAACGAGCTCTGAGCGCTGACAACTGACCGCGTGTGAAATGAGAGCATCATTCAATCCCACAGTACCAGCTGAGGCGTGGGCTTCCGGTCGGATAGAACACGATGTTTGATTGGTTTTAGGCTATATCCAACGTTGTGATTGGTTGATGCTGAAGCTGCTTTGCCAGGATTTCCCGTAAATACGCGCTTTGTTTCCTTTTTGCACGATGGAGAAGAAGTCACCCGTGGAAATTTTTCAACACAATTTTTGTGGATCACCGATTCGGGACGAACAATAGAACAAAATTTATATATGTATACAAGCTTTATGTATGTATACTGTAATATATATATGGACGTAAATCATTATTATCGGGTGGTGTTCTGTCGTATTTTCGTTAGGTGAGTTTGCGCTTGTTCAATTTTAAGTCATCTGCTGTCTTTTTCACTAGGGGCCAATTTCCAGGCACTGGGGGAGGCATTTCGGCCGACTGGGGGGGCAAATGGCCCCCAGTTAACATGTTAAAAAATGTCCTGGGTCAAGGTCATTTTTTAACCTAGCATAGTCAATATCCATATCAATCGACTCGCAATAGCAATCCAAACCCAATGGTATCAAAATAAAGGCTGTATCATCATTTCATGCTAAGTTATTGACCCAAGTATGAAAACCGCTTAAGTAGCCCCAGATGACCTCTCAAATGTCACAGGTCAAAATTTAAACATGAACCTGGAAAGGGGCCCAGGATACTACGGTTTTAAAAATATGAAGGTATTATCAGCAGTATCTACACAAATGCAGCCCAATTTCTGCTTTCCCATGTATTTCCAATGGAGAGGTCATGATGCATACTTGACCTTAGGTCATCGATATGAAAAAAATCCCTGAATACATTTCATAGCATTCGGTGGGCCCATGATGTGGTATAAGTTTCAATCCGATAGATTCACCCATTTCTTGCTTATGCCACCTTCAACATTTTTGGCGGTGAGGTCGCTTGACCTGCACTGGTGACCTGACCTGTGATGACCCAGCCTTAAATTTTTGGGAAAAGTTGCGGAAGCAATCAAGAATAAGGTGTGCCAAGTGCGGCGGCGCTTCGTGCCGCTGTTTCTTCGTGCCTCTGGAAAAACCCGAGGGGAATGTTCAAACACCCCCCACGGAGGCGAGGGTTAAAAGGATTTGAAGATATCTTGGATCCAGTATTCCCGACTTAGGTAGGAGAGACCCAGGCAGGGGGCATTATTTGGACTGTAGTGATGATACTTTTTTACTGAGACATATGAGGTGGGCTCCGAATACGCTTATTTATCTTATCGGTTTTATCACTGAGGGCCCGAAACTCCCATTTGGGATCCTACTCATGTTAACACCCGCACTGGAGGGGGTCTGGCACTAACGCGCACTGGAAGGGGGCCTGGTAGGCCCCCTAAGATCTCGGAAACTAAGAGGGTTAAAAAACACCACTTGGTAGGTGGGTGGGGGCTGTGGTGATCTACATGATGACCAATTTTCATTGACCTAGGTCAATATCTTCAAGGTCAAACAAGGTCGTAAAGGTCAAATATTGGCCATGCTGGGATCGATTGGTAAATGCTGTGATTATGCAGGAAAATGGCGGGAATAAGCTAAAGGCGGACAAGGTTTATAGAGAAGAGGTCTCAAAAAGGCTTCCCCACAACTTTTGGGTCAAGGTCATTCAAGGTCATTGACCTTTAAGGTCACCATATCGTATACTACTTATTATTTACACTTTGACTAACACTGTAGCCACTGTTTGGCGGGAAATGAGGATTGACCTTTCCCAATGACCTTTGGCCTTGACCTTTGACCTTGACCTTTGTATTAGGGTACCCTACCGATGACGTCATAGCATAATATATGTCAGAAGGGGTAATGTCATTTGGCCGGACGCACAGTGGTCAGTGACCTTAAAAGTGCAGATATGACCTTGACCTGTGACCTTGACCTTGACTTTCATGTGAAGTGACCTTGACATATAGTCCCGCTTATATGACGTTATGACGTCACCACTCGGTCTTCAGTGCAAGCTAACGGGTCCGACCGCGCGTTTACGGCGATCTCAAAATGTAGGTCTGACTTTGAAAGCCTATAAGTCAAAAAATTTTCGGCAGATTTTCAAAAAATCTTCACCAATCAACGCGCTATTGAATTCTGTTAAATGTGGCCACGTTTCGTTTTTCGGCTACAAGCGGTTCTCCGGCCACCTTGGAAAAACAGGTGGGGGCCTCCGAGGCCCCCTCCAGTGCGCGTGTTAACACCCATTCCAGTGGGCCTTCGAGCCATCTTCGCCTTGAGGAGGAGTGTGTTCAAACAGCCCCTCCCCCCTCGAACTCGGCTCCTATGCGGGGTAGCGAAAAAAACACGAAGGCTGTTTGGAGAGCTCATACAAATTCATGAAGAAACTGCATCGGTCACTTTTTGGCTCAGGTCAATATTGAGGTCATGGCAGCTCAACGAAAGTGGCATGTCAGAGGAGAGTTTCCAGGCGTTAGCGTTTGACAGAGTGAAGTTAGAATATGTTTGGGTACCATTTGCTTCCTCTTGTTACGGGAAATCGAATGATGTAAGATATGACCACGCTAGGTCAAAACATAAAAATGACGTGGCCTACGGCCAGGTCAAGGTCACTATCTAACCTAGCATAGTCAATATGCATATCAATCGCTCGCAATATAAATCCAAATTTATTTATATCAAATTGAAATCGTTATCATAATTTCCTGCAGTTACTGACACATGTCCGAAACCTGCTTAAATAGCATCAGATGACCTCTCAAAGGCCACAGGTAAACAATTGCAGCATGATCCTGGAATCGAGCCCAAAATACTAGGATTTGGAAAATATAAAGGCATTCGCAGCTGCGTTTTCACAAGTACAGCCAAATTACTGTTTTCCCCATGCATCTCCAATGGAGAGGTCATGATCCGTAGTTGAACCTATGTCATTGATATGACAAATCTCGGAAAATTTTTGTAGTACTCGGTGAGCCCATTATGTGCTATAAATTTCAGACAGATAAATTCACCCATTTATTACTTATGCCACCTTTAACATTTTTGGAGGTGAGGTCACTTGACCTACACTGGTGACCTGATCTGAGATGCCCCAACCTTTAAATTTTGGGAAAAGATGTGGAATTGATCAAGCATAAGGTGTGTCAAGTAAGGCGGCGTTTCGTGCCGCCGGAAAAACCCAGGTGGGGTGTCAAAACACCCCCCCACCGGGGCGAGGGTTGAGCGTTGTGGATAATTAATATGCTTTCTCTCGAGCTCTCGTTTCTTCCTTTTTCCTTAAGCACCGTTTCAGTTTGGGGAAACCTCCTTGTCTTGAGGCAAAAATTGAGTCTCCGTTGGGGAGAGAAATATTTTTCCTGAACTCGGCAAAACCTCTTTGCAGTAATTTTCAGACGGAGTCTTTCGTCCCTCAATGAGATGCAAGCTAATAGAAGTTCTGTAGATATATCGCTGTAAAAGGGCATGCAATGTCAAGTGGAAAATGGATTGCCTCTACATCTATAACGTCTACAGCATGTTTGACAACCGCAACTGACGAGTGTGAAACAGAGGCCGCCAAAGTGTTCCAGTCTCTTCTTGCTCTAATTATAGGCCAGAGAAGTCGATATCGGGTTACCAGAGGGGACTCGCTTGCTTTTCATTCGGAAATTTTCCGATTATAGTCAATTAGAACATTACTTGAAATTTGTTGTCAGTTCGGGCAGAAGGTAAAGAGAAGACTCAATCCTAAAAGCAAAGGCATGTATAGGGTATTTTTTCTGTCAGTGAGGAAGGTTCAATTTTCACCGCCTCCTTTCCACACGCACCGTTGCTTGACCATGGCCATTTACACTAGGGTAGCAGAGGCCATTTGCATTGCATTTATGTATGTAATAGTCGTTAAAATATTTCCTCGTAAAAATCTAACCACCCCTTGCAAATGGCGTTCGAAAAAGATTCAAACTGAGTTCTCATAGGGGCTGTTCACATATGACTTGACGCAAAATTTAGCGTTCGGATCGCCCCCCTCTTTGTCAGAAATAGCCAGAAAATGGCTGAGCCCCTCCCCTTCGTCAGCAATTGTCAGAAATTGTTAGATGTGCCCTCCCCTCTCTCTCCACAGCAACGGTAGTCGATATGAGTAATCACGCATAAACGCCGCAGAACTAGTCCTCGGGCGGTACAGGTAGGTGGTGGTGGCATGGGACACTGGGTGTGACTTCGAAACATTGAATCACCCGCTCTTCAACTGCCTGGGCCTGCGCAGTTCTCCCTCAATAAAGCAATTCCATGACAGCCGGCTATTTGTCCCCCCTCTCTTGCGTAAGAAAAGGTCAGAGCACCCACCTTTCGTCAGAGCCAGAAAATGTCAGACCCCTTGGTCTCTGACGTCACAGGTGAACAAACTTGTATCACTTCAATACCGACTCAAGCTCATAAAGACTGATATTGCTTCCTGGTCATTTACCATAGCCTATTTGTCACCATTAGCGTTTTTCGTCACCCGCACAGGATCCGAGATCGAGAGGGGAGGGGGTAAGTGGACCGAGAACCACTACCATAGCCATTACCATAACCCGGCGTGCAAAAGCGGGTCAAGGGCATCAAATCTGGCCACGATCTCCTCGAAAGTGGCCACATTTGTCTTACCTTTGGACAATTTTCTTCAATAAAAAACAGGTTTATCATAATTTTATCTTTTGCCCCTGCCGGGGTAAGATTTGGATAACATTCATCTCAGCAGACATGAATCAGCCTATATAAATAATGCTGTGGCTGTTTATGGAAACGCCAAACAAGGAATACCCAGATCACGCACTTTGGACTCCAAGAAAGCTCCCGAATTGCAAAAAATCCCTGAAACATCCGTTGGTCTGACGAGCATTAGGAGTTTGCATGTGGGTTCGAAATTGTATTCCCTTTAGATCATAGATGTCCTTCATTTCCCCTCAGTGATGCGCCCCTTGTCGATTCTGAGGGGTCGCTGAAACAACTTTCGGCAAGTACAAAACAGTCCCATGGGGATGCACCCATGATTTTTCGTATTCAAAGGAGCTGCTGCGGATGATGAAAAAGGTAATTTTCACGTATATTTGGTCCATCAATGATATCAAACAAGCATACTGCATAACATGACGCTTTTCCATCAGCACGCTTGAGCGAGGAGACATCTTGACTGAAACACCGATGACATATTACAATGAATCAAAACCATCATCGCCGATTTATCTCCCGCACCCGCTGACACATAAACAGGCAATACCGGTAGCCCATCGCCTACGTCATGTCCACCGGCAAGTGCGAACTAGAAACGTACAATGTGAATTCACCGGATATAGTGATTTTGTAGAATATCTGAGCGCAGCTTGATCAGGTCGTTTTCTTTTTATTTTGCTATAAAACTAAAATTATGAAATAAAAAAGTTTGTTTATTCGTTCATACTTGTTGGGCGTATAGAGTATAAATATGTAAACGTAAGAAATGCATCGTCGTTCGCTGTTTTCTTAAGGGCACATAGATGTGTATTTCTCCAGGGAGCATGCTCCATTTTATCGACAAATTAAAGTGATTTACTTGACAAAGAAATCAATTTGTAGAAAACCTAAAATTCAGCCCACGCAGGTTCATCCTTAAATTTCGACTGCGCGCTGGCGAGTTTCGCGAATGCAGGGGGAACCAGGACGAGAGTTCTACTGGTTCGGAAATCAGTAGTGCACTCGCTATAATATAATGCAGAACAATATTACAATATTTTACATTTTAGACCGAGACAGTTGGTTCCATATTGTCAAGACTATGTTCGCAACACAAAAAGCCACATTGTGAAGGTGTGTTTTTCAACTCGTAAAAATTCCGAAAGCATGGCTAATAACACGAAGCTGAGCTTGAATTTTGACTTAGTAGGTATATTGGCTCGAAATTACTTTCTTGAGTCAGAAAACATTTGCAGTAGCATCCAGAGCACAAACCTCATTCCTAATTTCAAATTTCATAGAGTGGGGCTAGTCTTCTACTTAAGGCGCTCCAACCTTATTATTGAAAATCCCCGCCCTGAGCCTGAGAGGTCCGCGCCATTCAAAGAACAGATTATTCGCGCCAAGTGAGCATGGTCAAAATCACTTCAGGAGTGTTTGCGCAGTTCACGCCCCCTCAACTTTGGCTCAAATCTATACCGCCAGCCCACCAAGACGTTTGCGGGCGCAAAAGACGAAAACATTCATTCTCAACTTTGTGGTTCACTTCAGCAGAGGCAGTCACAGGCGGATCCGATGGGGTGTAAAGAGATCACAATCAAAGGCATACTTGTTTGTGAAGAAAATAATCATTCAGGAGATCGGAAATGACACTTTTTACTACTCCTATCCCGCTCAGCACCTGAACACTTCGCTGTCACATGATTGGGCACGCAACAATCAACATGTACTAAAAAAACTCAAATCATAAAGAAAGCTTGACTAGAGTTGGCGACGAAGTACTTCTAAGGCCGCCGGCTCAAATTGTTCTAATATAATATATAAGTTATGTATCGAGAAAAGAACATTCAAACCCCAAGGAGAAAATATCACTATCTGGTACTGGCAAAATCAACACTGTCTTGATAATAAAGGGACCAAACGGGACCGACATTCGCCTGCAAAATGTTAGCTGTAAGGAAGAGCGGTAGCTGAGGGATCCGATCCGAACTCATCAAACCCCAGCGATGTAACTGACTGATTATTTTCAAAATATTCATGGCCCATTTGACACTGAGGAGTCTCGATGCATAAAACTTGGACAAAACACAGCATACTCAGTCGATGCGGTCCAAGCTGAAAGCACGTTCTATCCCCATCCATTGCGTTCTTTCCCTACCCCATCCAGTCAGTCGGAAGTGTGCGAAGCCAAACCGAATTTAAGCAGCGCAAACAGCGTTCTCTCGCCGCAGCGCCCGCTGCGGAGGAGCTAGATTGGTTTGCTCGTCGTATTTCGGCCCGCAGTAAATCACATGTGACGTGCAATGAGACTCACCTTTTTTTGTATCGACAAAAAGGCGGTTCCTCACACGCATTCTGGGCCAGTTCATAAGTGTTCTGAAGCAACATAAATGTGATATTTCTTTACAGCATCTGATTATACTACACAGTATGATTGTCTTCGACTTGTGACAGGACAGACCATCCAGGTGTCTCTGCACCTAAGCAAAAACGTCATTATAAGCAGAAAACGAGTTTCATCACCAACAAACTTCCACACAATCAACATGCTCCAAAATGTCCATATCATGCTCGTAGAACCCGCTGGCATCACTCGAATGCTCCGATCCACTTTCTCCCTCGCTGCTCGCACTGGCCGCGCCACTGCTGCCACGTGACGTCACACTGTCTGCGCGTGACAACTGCCTGCGCGAGCTAGACAACAGTGGCGATTGAAGAGGGCCAATCAGCGAGACCGGCTCAGCTGCTGCTGCCAAGCGCGCACCCAGGGAAGAACGATCAGGCTCCGACGACGCTGAGTCCCCCTTAGACACGTCACCCAGCACCAGCTGAAGCACACGCTTACCGAACCAGCGGACGGCACCCCCT
Source organism: Lepas anatifera (assembly GCA_034440635.1). Classification (NCBI taxonomy): domain Eukaryota; kingdom Metazoa; phylum Arthropoda; class Thecostraca; family Lepadidae; genus Lepas; species Lepas anatifera. The sequence goes on from JAOTON010000343.1 coordinate 182,661, forward strand.
TGCGAGGTGCGATTGAACCTGTGGTCCGATCTCAGTGAAGTCAGAGATGGCCCGTAAGAAGCCGAGACGTCGCGGCGAGTTCGCTCCTCGAAGGAGCGACGGCTCCACATTGGGAGTCTCGAGTTTAGCCTTTCCAGACTGGTTGCGTGTTGCATGAGAGTGGGAGGGGGTTTCTGGCGTGATTTCTGCGGCTCAAAGATGAGGGAGAGAGGACGCCAGTAGCTGGGTCTGGAGCCAGAGGTTCTTCGTCGAATTGCTGGGCTCGGAGCAGGGTCTTCTTTTGGCGTGGGCCAGCGGATTTCTGACGGACTAGGCACGCTGTCGTCTTCTTCAGTGACATTGTCATCATCCGAGAGCACATCACAGCGCCAAACTGGTCTCCGCTCCTTTTCTGCAGCCGCTTTGTCGCATCGCACCGCGCTGGACCTGTCCTCGGAAACCTCCGTCGAGACTGAACAAGGCCTGAGTCTCGAGTCAACCTCGTCTACTGCCGACTCAGGCAGTGACTCTGCGCACGACTCATCATGCACTGCTTCGAACATACTCAGGTCATCCTGCTGCTCAGCGGGTTGTGTCAGGGCTTTATCCTCGGACCGCGTCTCTTCCTCGATGTGTCTGCTGAGTCGTATGGACCGAGTGCGGATACCCCGCAGAAGCTGACGAACCTCAGTCTGACCGGCTTGATGCAAGTCCTTGATGCGCCGCACCACCCGGCGGCAAGGCTCCGCCACAGAGCGTGCCAGAGCATCTCGGCTGTCGTCAGTCGGAGGAACAGGAGTCACCGTTGTAGGGTTAGTGCCGTAGTCAAACAGGCTGACGTATTCGACATTATCCCGGCTTTCGATATTGAGAGCGTCACATACTTGATGACAGTCCGTTCCAGGTTCCGTACCGTCAAGTTGGGAAGAACCACCTGGTGTATGTGATACCGGCTCCGCACATGCTGGAGGGCATTCTTCAGAAGATGTCATTTCCTTCGTCGGTTCGTACCTTGTAGGTTCGTCTGAAGAAGCACTGGGAGCATCGTCGTGGCTTACAGCCGCCAGGTCCAAGCATGAATCACTGTCACGCTCTGACTGCGAGGTGCCAGACGAGCTCTGAGTCGGACTTCGACGTAACTCACGCCTTGGCCGGTCCAGGATCCGCTGAAATTGTTTATTTTGCATCACCAACTCCTCCACAATCGTTTGCAAGTCGGAGACGTCGTCGGCCTCCAGGTCGGCAGCTGAAGAAGCTCTCATGGCGACCTCCCTGGCATCGCGGTCAATGGCCCTGATGGGGCTCTCGGGGTCTTCGGGCACAGCAGTGAAATGCAGGCCATCAGTGACGTCACCAGACGATGTTCTGACGTCATCCGGGCCCTCCTCGTCCAGATCAGGGAGGCAGCGAGAGGTTCCGGAAGAGAACTGGCCTGTAAGTAACAAACAGTATGGAATCAAATAAGTACCATTATTCTGTCTATATTATTGATTCTGAGGACGTATTTAAGGAGGCTTATGCATTTAAGAAACACGTATACTAGTAATAAGCTGTTTAGAGTGCATTAGAACCCTTTTCTAGATAGAATTCGATGGTCATGTCCCCAGTTAACGTTTTTGGTAATATATTGGGAAAAAGAAAATGGGGCATTTACGCGAGCTTGAGAAACCCTGGTTTAAACACTGAGCCGGTGAGCGATAGAGCTGTCGTCTCGTCAGTCTGTTTTCACCGCATACCTGAGGCCCACTCGCCGCTGAAGGTGACGTCAGAGGGACTGGAGATGTCCGAGTCGGGACTGACGGGCGTGCAGGGCAGAACCAGCGGGCCGCTCGGCACCGACCACCGGTCCTGCGGGCAGAGCCGGCTCTGAGCACTACACGCCAATTACAGGGAGCTCCCAATACTGCACACCAAATAGCAGAGAGCTGGAACACTACGCGCCAATGGCAGGGAGCTCTGCACACTACACACCAATGGCATGGGGCTCAGAGCGTTATGCACAGAACACCAGTCCGAAAGGCGAGAGAAGGTTCAGAACACTACACACCACTGACAGGGAGCTCGGAACACTACACACCCCTGACAGGGAGCTCGGAACACTATACGCCAAATTGCAGCGAGCTCAGAACACTGCAGACCAATGGCACGGAGCTTAGAACACTACAAGCCTGTGGCACGAAGCTCGGAACATGGTACACACCAATGACACGCAGCTCGGAACATGGTACACACCAATGACACGGAGCTCGTAACATGGTACACACCAATGGCACGGAGCTCGGAACATGGTCACACCAATGACAAGAAGCTCAGAACATGGTACACACCAATGACACGGAGCTCGGAACATGGTAAACACCAATGGCACGGAGCTCGGAACATGGTACACACCAATGACAAGAAGCTCAGAACATGGTACAAACCAATGGCACGGAGCTCGGAACATGGTACACACCAATGACAAGGAGCTCGGAACATGGTACACACCAATGACACGGAGCTTGGAACATGGTACACACCAATGACATGGAGCTCGGAACATGGCACACACCAATGGCACGGAGCTCGGAACATGGTACACACCAATGACAAGAAGCTCAGAACATGGTACACACCAATGACACGGAGCTCGGAACATGGTAAACACCAATGGCACGGAGCTCGGAACATGGTACACACCAATGACAAGAAGCTCAGAACATGGTACACACCAATGGCACAGAGCTCGGAACATGGTGAACACCAATGGCACGGAGCTCGGAACATGGTCACATCAATGGCTCGAGCTCGAAAAATGGTAACACCAATGACAAGGAGCTCGGAACATGGTACACACCAATGGCACGGAGCTTGGAACATGGTACACACCAATGGCACGGAGCTCGGAACATGGTACACACCAATGACAAGGAGCTCGGAACATGGTACACACCAATGACACGGAGCTTGGAACATGGTACACACCAATGACACGGAGCTCGGAACATGGCACACACCAATGGCACGGAGCTCGGAACATGGTACACACCAATGACAAGAAGCTCAGAACATGGTACACACCAATGACACGGAGCTCGGAACATGGTAAACACCAATGGCACGGAGCTCGGAACATGGTACACATCAATGGCTCGGAGCTCGAAACATGGTACACACCAATGGCACGGAGCTCGGAACATGGTACACACCAATGGCACGGAGCTCGGAACATGGTACACACCAATGACACGGAGCTCGGAACATGGTACACAGAACACGCAAACGAGAGAAGGTTCAGAACACTACATTCCAATTACAGGGAGCTCAGAACATGACACATTCCATCTTGTTCTGGAAAGGAGCTCTGAACACTACGCACTAATGACAGGAAGCTCCGAACACTACATACCAATTACATGGAGATCAGAACACCAAGCACCACCGACAGGGAGCTCAGAACACTACAAACCAATAACAGGGAGCTCCAGACACTACAAACCAATAACAGGGAGCTCCAGACACCACAAACGAATGACATACATACCACCGGTCCGACAGGCGAGTAAGCTTAGATCACTAGGCATACATGACAGGGAGCTCAAAACACTACACACCAACGGCAGGGAGCTCAGAACACTACACACAAATAACAGGAAGCTTAGAAAATTACACACAGACCACCAGTCCGATAGGCGAGCAGTGGACTAAGAATACTACGCAACAACGCTAAGAAGCTCAGAACATTACACACCGAATACAAGCTCCGCGCGCAGAGCGGACTCAGAACACTACAAACCAATGCCAGCAATGTCCGATTACACACCGCCTCTGGCGTGGTTCCCTCACCCTCCGGGCGCAGTAGTTGTCAAACATGATCTGGGCGCGCCTCTCCTGCTCCTCCCTGGCATCCTTGGGTGGGCCTGACCTCCGCGGACGGGCGGGCAGCCCCGGTCTCTTGCAGGTGCGTCGCCGTTCCAGGTAATCTGGAACTGAGTGATACCTCTTCCCGATCCGCCGCCGGAGGCCCTCCCTGGCAGCCGACGGAACGATGTCAGAGGGGGGACATGTTGGCAACCGGGACAGTTTGTACCTACCCGAGTGTGAGATCCCACGAAGTAGGAGTAGCACGATCTACAAGAGCCGGCCTGCTTTAAATATAAAAGTGACACAGTTCATGAAGAAGAAATGCCGTTATGCTTTGACATTGACGTTAATAATCGAGGGTCTGGTAATACACTTTTTAATGAAATTCCTTATCAAGAACAGACAAATACTAATTTCGCATACCATTTTCCACCCGCGGACCAAAACAAAGCATGGCTATGTCTCCGCCCACCTTGAGTTAAATCTAATGCACCCTCAGCCAGCTTCAAAACCAACAATTTCCAGCCGCGCTGCGGACCCAGAGCCTGACCACTGACCATTCTCCCGATGCTGTCCCAGCTTCATCACCAGCTCGCGCGCGTGCTTGGGGATGTCGGCACCGTAGCTCTCCAGAATGGCACCCTTCAGCCGCAGCGCCCACTGACGCTTCCTCTCCACCGTCCGCGCCTGTCACAGATGGCGCTAGTTATCATATTATAGGTGTCACTAGCGATATTAAGGTCTGATACTGCATCAAAGGCCGGCGATGCTTCTGTGGAGAAACAAGTTTGACGGGGGGACAGAAAACAGAAATGCAACGCTTAACTGACCACAGAATCCGAGCATTTAGAGAACTACAGCTTTGGTATACCAGTGCCTGACAGAATTATTTTCCGAAGAGATTCTAACCAATATTCCACTCGTAAGCAGGACAACCTATACGATGGGATAGCAAAAAAGGACCTGCATGTACTTACACTTAGGCCATCACTTGTTTTCCACACTGCTGGACGCAGAGGGAGGTAAGGAGATATTCACCCCTCCCCAAATGGCACACTTCTGGCCGATTTTCTTGACAAAAAAACTGTTTTTACGATTTTCCCCGAGTTGCCACCCCGTCCCCCCTCCCCCTCCAAACGGCGCTCCTGCGTCCGCCAGTAGTTTTCCATGTCGGTCATCCACAAGCGTTGAACAAAAAAATACAGGCGTTCCAGTGTAAGGCGCAAGCTACCGTAAACCTACCTGAAGCGTATACTGGAGCTTGGGGTTGTCGAAGGGCAGAACTTGCAGACTGCACGCTTCTCCCGGCACGCTCTCGATCAGCATCAGGTTCGAACACTGCCGGAGGACAAAAGATGGGATGAGAAGAATCCCATATTGGAGACACTAGAGCAGGGGTAAACACTATCTCGTAGTAGAAAGGCCCGGCGAATCCATTTCGCGATCCGATCATAGGCATGACAAAAATGATACAGATAAATTTTAAATTGACAACATATTTGTGTTTTCGAAGCATATTAAAACATAACTGCAGTTCAAAGGTCAGCCACATACATCCCATATGTTTTGCATACGTAAAAGACACATTATACGATACTAGCATCATCACTTGACGGCAGGAAACAGATTTATTGGAAAACATGTACGTAAGAATCCACCAGGGAAGAAATTAAAGCATATTCACCCATTACGTCTCATTTTCGTCATTCTCGGCAACCTTTTGTATACACGTGGGGACCGTTCCTCACCATGATATGGGTCTTGTACACCAGGGTGTTGTCACCCTGGCGTTTGGTGATGAGCAGCATCTTCTCAAACAGGAACACATGGCGTGGCATTCTGGCCCGTGGCACCCTGAACGTCTCCTCCGCCGACAGCTCGCCGTAGGTGGTCAGGTCATCGCCCTGGAGGAGCCAGAGGTCAGGTCATCATCATGGGGAGGCAGAGATCAGGCCATCGGTTTGGGGGAGGCAGGGGTCAAGTCATCGCCCTGGGGGAGGCACAGATCAGGCCATCACCCAAGGGAGGGGGGCAGGAAGAGGTCAGGTCATCATCCTGGGGGCAAATAGAGGTCAGGTCATCACCCTGGGGCAGGAAGAGGTCAGCTCATCACTCAAGGGGCAAGGGCAGGTAGAAGTCAAGTCATCGTCCTGGGCACAGGAAGAGGTCAGGTTACTATTACCATGGGGGCAGAAAGAAGTCAGGCTATCACCCTGGGAGCAGGCAGGAGCAAGGTAACGTGACTTGGGGGAGCGCAAAGGTAAATATACTGAGGACAGGGGAGAGTAAGGTGATCCCCCTGAAAGAAGGCAGAAGGAAGGTAAAACCTGTCATCAGAAAATAGTAGTCAGATCAGCTCATGGTTAAGGACGGGCTAGGATGCTTCTAGATGGTAGATACGAGGTCAGTTCATCCTCCAAGGCACGGAAAGATTGGCCAGACCATGTCCCAGGGGGCAAAGTTAAGTCAGAGTATCACTGGAGACACACATGGAGCATGCCGTCCCCATGAGGCCTGGAGGAAGTCCGTTAATATATACATAGACCAGCACAAGTCAGGTAATATCCAAGACAATCCGCTGACGTCACGTAACATCCCGGGGACGACGACGTAATATGAAAACATGCCTGAGGCCAGGGGCGTAGCCAAGGGGGGGCGGCAGGGACAGCCGCCCCTCCTGAGGGCCCGAAGGGCCCCCGAGGGCACGAGCCGCGCGAAGCGCGGCTCGCCCACACTATGCTTTGTGGCCAAATTTGGCATTTTATACCAGACAGGGCCCTCTTAACCCGCGCCCCACCGGGGGTCCGGCGCCACCTTCGCCCCACCGGGGCCATCGATGGCCCCCTCTAACTCCGAAAATATGGGCGTTAGCGCAAATCTGCAAAGTGCAATAGAAAGCTCGCGTGAATTCAGTAAGAAATTACTTCGCATGTTTTAGTGCTCAGGTCAATGGTTTGACCTCCAGAGGTCAAATTAGGTCAGGATCGGCTATTTTCACTCAAATATGCAATGATTAAGCAAACTGGGCATAACTCTTATGTCATTAGAGCTATTGAAGCCTGGTAAAGTACACTTGATAGCAAATTGCCAGTACTTTTTCCGCTATGTGAAACGTAAAGACCTCCCGCCAGTGGTTTGACCTCCAGAGGTCACCTCGTGACCTAAGATGACCTAAGGTCACAAAAGGTCATAAAGTGACCTTGCCGTATATCAAATGAAAGCCAATGACGAGACAAACAGGATGATGTTTGTTTCAGCGCTCTAGCTTATACAGGTTAAAAGTTATTGTAAAAATACTGTTTTTGACCCCTGGTGACCTTGGATGACCTTGGAGAGGTCAAAGGGCAAATATGTCCCCTGGAATCCGTGAAAAAGTGTCCAAGAACGCTTTTCTGATCAAGCTGAGTATTTGCAATCATTTTTGTGGCTTTTATATCATGAAACAACTTTTCCCCATGTTTTCCAATGGGAGAGGTCGCCTCGTGACCTGACCTCAGGGCACGAAATCGAAAAATCTCGGATATACACCTTGTAGACCCTGGAGGGGTTATGAAGTGTAGGAAGTTTCAAATCGATCGACTTTGAAATGTAGCTCTTACAGAGCTCTAAAGGTGAAGTGAGGTGACCTTGGTTGACCTCGTCTGGTGACCTGACCTTGGGTGACCCGGGGTAAAAAATTTCAAAGATGATGGGAAAATGATGCAGTGAGAGGTAGAGCCCTCAACCGCGGTGCTGCGCCTCGTTGTTTTTCTGCTATCCCGGAAAAACCTTAGGGGGCCATCGATGGCCCCGGTGGGCGAGGGTTAAGCCCTCTTCAGCACTAAATTCTGTAACAAGCAGGGCCCTTTTTTACCCATCAGGGCCCTTTTGCGCTGTCGCAGGGCCCTTTTCGGGGTGCCGCCCCTCCCTGAGCGAAATCCTGGCTACGCCCCTGCCTGAGGCTACGTCATGTGAGAGAAGACGCAGGTCAGGTCAATGTGGCACCTTCAGAGCAGTCTGGACTTCCGAGCCAACGCAGCCATCGCTAACCTAGTCGTCCACCTGCAGCTAGGAGTCGGCACCGCAGCCTATCTGGGTAGGTACACCACATGGCGGACAAAACTTGGTAAGAGGAAGAAGCACGAGAGTCGTGCACATGAATCGTGGATATGAAATGCAGTCTATCATATGAGATGACATGACAGAACTCAAGACAATGTGTCGCACCCCATCCCTCATTCGCACAATGGATTTTGCTGATGTCAAATTCAGCTCCTAATTAATTCAAAGACATTATCCTTTGAAACATTCCCCGACTCACATAATGTGTGCAAGTAAGCGGCTCAGTTTTTCATACTATACATCATATCTTCTCTCAGCACATTTGTACCACCCAAACATATCTAGCAGCACAGATGCATGCGGTAAATGCACCTTTGTGACGATTCAGCGCTTCGGGGCATCGCAACACACCAATTCCGAGAACTCTGCCGTGTTCACAAGGTTTATCTCGGTGAGCGTCAAACTAGGGCGCTGCGGAGGAGAATGTGACCCTGGAGACTCAGACAGGCGAATTGGAGATTTCTCCTCCCCCATCACACACCTGAGACCACGCCAACCTCTTAGCGTGGGGGGCAGAAGCTTGCATTATGGAACACGTGAGGCAGGCTTCTGCTCCCTCGCCCGCGCTGCGCCTTCAGCGCCGGTGCCAGGCTTTATCTTATCGCAGCTCCCGCGAGAGAGAAGTAAACACTCAGGTAGTCGCGGGGATGACAGAGGGGCCCACCACTCATCCAACAATGCAGTGTCACTATTTGATACCAGTTTTCCTTCACCAAGAAAGGGGATTTTTCCGCTGTAATAGGACTTGTGCATTGGCTAGTTGCTGTCAACAAATTGAAGATAACGACAAGTGAAAACTTTCAGTCTCCTCTGGTGGTTGGAATAGTCCAAAATTTTAGAAGAAGGGTGTGCAAGGTATCCAATTGTCATCATCGTATTACAGGAATAGATGATTTACATAAAAAAAACGATCAAACGCTCGTTGGATGATGTCTGTTTGAAAAATAACGCGGTCAAGAAAATGTTTAAAAAATCCGGAGAGCAAGAAAAATATGTAGCCGGCAATCTATGACGATTTATTTGCTTGTGATAAACACTAACTTCATTAGCTAAATCGACGGGCAAACCAGGCCATCTTTAAAAATAATGAGCCGCATTACAAGCCTTTTTCCAACCCAGCCGAGTGTGCCATTTTGTTCTTTCGGAAATACGACATATCTTCTAAACACGTTGCCCATGAAAAGCAATACAAAATCCTACAGCCAAACTCTGATATCATAAAAACTAAAACTTTTAAATGCGGTTTTGGCGCGTATCGAGGGTTCAGCATCGTTTCACCAACTATCAGCACATCTCCCGTGATGCCGCTCCCAGTTGGCGTGGTGGCGCCACCTACCTGCCACTGCCGCATCAGACTCTGAATCTCCTGCACGCGGACGGCGTGTTCGTGGCGGCGCTTCATGTCGTTGATGTGGTCGGCCAGTCTGCGCATGGTCTGAAGAGCCTCCTCAGTGGCGGCACGGTCCTCCTCCGAACAGGCGCCGCTCTGCCACAGGCTCTGCCGACCAGAGGAAGAGTCAGGCCTGGAGCGGGAGCAGAGAGTCAGGGCTGGGGCAGGAGCAGAGGGAGAGTCAGGGCAGACTGCCGAAGAGAGGGGTGGTCAGAACTGGGACGGCTGTAGAGGGAGAGTCAGAGCTGGGACGGGAGTAGGGGGAGAGTCAGAGTTGGGACGGGAGTATAGGAAGCGTCAGAGCTAAGACGGGGTGGAGGGTAGAGTCAGTGCTAGGACGGGAGTAGATGGAAAGTCAGACCTGGGACGGGAGTAGAGGGAGAATTATAGCTGAGACGGCAGTAAAGGGAGAGTCAGATTTGGGACGAGAGAGAGAGAGAGAGAGAGAGAGAGAGAGAGAGAGAGAGAGAGAGAGCTGGGGCGGGGTTGAGGGATAGCGGTCACAGACTCTAAAGGAAGACGGGAGAGTCAGAGCTGGGACAGCTGACGATGCAATGTTGATGTCGACGCTGGGGGAGAAGCAGGAGAGTTGGGGCTGACGTACGCCCTGAAGAATAGTGGAAAAGGAGACAGCTAGAGCTCAGTTTAAACCTGCGGGAGAGAGGAGTAGGTCTACCAAGGAGAATCAGAGAAGACATTGGCGGAGATAGCTAGTGCAACGCTGAAGTAAATTTCCAAACTATGGTAACTATTTTTTGCACATTTTTCATCTTTAACGCCTTATCTTCCGATCTGAGCTTCTGCTAAATTTGACTACTGACAGTGAACGGTTGTCCACATTAATGCGTGCTAAAAGAGAAACATTTCCGTGCTAGCCGCGATCTCTTGTTTTAGTCACGCCGTTGACAGGCAAAACTTATTCCAGAAAAGAAAGAGAAACGGGTAGGAGGAAATACTAAGAGAGCATTTCAGATTAATTACAACTCATTCGTTTTATGTACGGACGAATTAGGAAGCACCATACAACGTAGGTACAACAAAAATTACCATTTTGATTCAAATTTACGCGGAGTATAATTTGAGGAGACAATGATATCCCTGTCCGGGAAATGACACAATTTCCATAACAATAACCCGCTGATCCAATTAGCATTTCAGAAGAGAGCACTTCTCTCCTCCATTTTCCGCCCATCTCAATGCTCCCTATTCAGATGCACATTCCACACCGTGGTTTCAAGTTTCACTCGATTAATTCCTTTCGCTGCCAGCCACAAATGTTGAGACTGTATTCGGCCGCATACATGCACTAAGTCACGAAAACCAGGCAGTGGAGTCTTGAGATTAGTTTTTGCTCAAGCATGTACAGATGTGCACGTTTAATACCATGCTCTTCCACAGAAAACCCGAGCAGTCACCGGACAGTCGCGAAGTAGATATCTCCATGGATTGGGAAACAGGATGGGATTTGCGGGACAGGGCGGAATCAGAGCAAATGTTCCAGATTGGATTCGCGAGTCTTGAATGGAACCATTTATTCTGTCAACGTCACGGCAAAAGTGGATCGAGACGAGTCAAGACCATTTTTTTTAATTTTTGGGAGATGGACCTTAGTGACATTAATAAGCTACAGAGATGGATTCTGAAATTATGCTTCATGCAGACCTCCTCAGCCACCAAGGCCTGTTTTGCAGACTACTTAACGGCTCCAATCGATGTGTAAAACTCCGCTCGGGAAAGAATGGCCTCAGAGGCAAGAACAAGGCCATGCCAATTAAACCAATTTGCATACAACAACGTGCAGGGATTTACGTCTCAGAGAAGCAGACGCGAGCAAAAATGAAAACAACCAACAGCCCAGTCCAATACAATGGCATGCTTCGGGAAGAGGGTAGCCGTAACCGCGATACTGCAACCGAATTTGAACAATAAAAACAATGATCACCTGCCACAATGGCATCAAAGAAGAAAAAAAAACCAATTATATCATGAATCAGTTCAAATATGTTGAGCACAAACACACACAGACTGTTAAGATCTTTACAGATATGCAAAGATCCGGCAGGACATGATAGGACACTGTCAGAACACTGTCTCTCCCAGGACACTGTCAGGGCACTGATAAGAATATAAAACAGGACTTCATTATTCTGAGAGGCATTCATTAAATTCTGGAAACCTATCCGGCACACATGCGCGTTTCCCCGAGCCCCCTGGAGACAGCCATGGTGTTTACCTGCAGCAGGAGGTGGTACTTGAGGATGCGCTGCACCGGTTTCAGCAGGTAGGAGCCCAGCGGCAGAGTGTGTCCCAGGGCAGCCTGCCGTTCCCGGAACAACCGCGCCGTCTCCTCCCGCCGCATCAGCTCCGTCAGCACAGACACCGTCCTAGGGGCAGAGGGCGGGTCAGAGACTGTACTACAGGTCAGGTCAGACACCGTCCTATGGTCAGACACCGTCCAAAGGGCAGAAGGTCAAGTCAGACACCGTCCTGAGGTTAGATAACGGGTCAGACACTGTACTACAGGCAGAGGGCAGTCAGGATCAGACACTGTACTACAGGTTAGATCAGACACTGTACTACAGGTCAGATCAGACACCGTCCTACGGACAGAGGGCAGGTCAGACACCGTACTACAGGTCGGTTCAGACACCGTCCACACAAAGGGCAGAGGTCAAGTCAGACACCGTCCTGTGGCCAGAGAACGGGTCAGACACTGTACTACAGGCAGAGGGCAGGTCAGACACTGTACTACAGGTCAGATCAGACACCGTCCTAGGGGACAGAGGGCAGGTCAGACACCGTACTAGTGGTTCAGACACCGTCCTGCGACCGGAGGTCAGGTCAGACACTGTACTACAAGTCAGGTCAGATACCATCCTACGGACAAGGGTCCGGTCAGACACCGTACTACAGCCTGAGGTCAGAGACCTTCCTGCGAACAGAGGTCAGGTCGGACACCGTACCACAAGTCAGGTCAAATACCATCCTACGGACAAGGGCCAGGTCCGACACCGTCCTGCGGACAAAAGTCAGGTCAGACGCCGACCTATGGTCATAGATCAAGTCAAACACCGTCCTACGGGCAGAGGTCAGGTCAGACACTATCCTATGGACAAAGGTCAGGTCAGACACCGTCATACGGACAGAGAGCGGGTAAGACATCGTCTTACGTTCAGAAAGCAGGTCACACCGTACTACAAGCTGAGGTGAGGTCAGACCAAGGGGCAGATCCCAAGGTGGTGGTGATGGGGCGATCGCCCCCACCTTGGGCCGACCTTAAGCGCTGGAAAGAAACGTCTCCCGCCGCAGCTGCCGGGCCCTCTGCAAGGGTGCTAAGAGTAAAAAGCTTTGTCTGTATATGTATATACTGAATATACAGTGCCTGCGGGCGTGTAGGTGTGGTGGTAACATGTAAAATAACCCCGGGTTTGGCTTGGGGCACCTTTTTTAAGCTGAGTTTCATCACATTTAACGTTTTTTCCGCCCCCCCGAGTCACGGGCCCCTCCCCAAAAACGGGCCCCTCGAGTCTTGAACTCGTCCCCTCCTTGAGGAAATCCTGGATCCACCCTTTTGTCAGACACTGTACTATAGGCTGAGGTCAGGTCAGATACCGTACTACAGGCTGATGCCAGACCAGACGGGCACACGTCGGGCTAGAAATCGTCCCAAAGAAAGAGGTCGGGCCAGTACCGATAATATCCGAAAGACAAAGTTCAAGTCGGCTCAGGCACCTCTCCGCGGCCAATGGCAAACTAAGACACCACGCAACAACAATTTACATGCCAGGTCAGGCCAGGTCAGACGGGAAACACCATAAACAATCTAAACGCAAGGGTCGGACCAAATCGGGAGGTCAGTCTCATAAGCACCGACAACGACTTGCGAAGTCAGGTCAGGTCAGATTATGACATACCTACTCCGTCAAAACCCACACCGTTCTACAGAGTTCAAGCCAGGGCGTCCAACTATCTGTCAAGCTCGCCAGGCGCCGATGCTGTGGCAGCCACCTCTGAAGCTTGCGTACGATAAGGCTAACTCAGTGCAGTTCAAGGACAGGACGCCCTTGTTTGGCATAGTTTTCCTTTCATGGAGGAGCGATAACTTCGCTTTGTGACGTTTTCAACTTCAGTTCAGGTCACTTTAAATGATTCAAGCTGGAAATTAGCCTGCTCCACCTCAATCACCATACGATATATGCAGAAACTGATCTAACCTTGATCTATCACCTCGCCCGCGCCTACACTAAGCCGGGGTGTTTTCCGTAGCTTACATACAAGCTGTTGCCAATTACGGAGGTGTTGGGTAACTCGCGGATCAGAGGCTCTGAAGCCGCCAAACCGGCCCTGTCTTTCCAGGCATCTGGTGAGGCACCATCCATACGCGCTCTTACAGAATCCGACCAAGTTCACGCCTCCATTCCAGCGAGGCATTCTGCCGTGCTTAACTATACTTAAATCGGACGTCGTGAGCAGACAAAGTCGTGGCAACGATTAACCGTACTTGCGGCGTTCGTGACGCGGCGCCAGCTGTTGATTGCCTGCGGCCGGATACGGTGCGACAAAAACGGAGACAAAGGGTACGCAAACGGCGCCACTGCCGCGCCATTACTGCCGAGAGAGGATGTTCCGACAAAAACGCCGCATGAAAAGGGCTCCGCTGGGAGGCTGGAACGCGGCCTCCGCGGTTCGCAGTTGCTGCGCCAGTGCACGGGCCGTTGAGCGATGACAACTGACGTGGAAAACCTCGCGCCTAGATCGCTAATAGAGATTGGTGGAATTTCTTAAGCAGACCCATTTCTGCTTTCCTCGGATTTTAGAGAAATCGATTACAGAAAGAATAGCGTGTATTTGATTTTTTTTCGGGACCTTTTTGCAAAGCCAAGGGATGGACTATTTTGTGGATGTGGATATATTAATATTTCATATTTCTGCCCCACTTATACCCGCGTCGGGGCGGTCAATATCCCTAACTTTTCCGAGCTGGGCTTTAGTCAGGCATAAGTCATAAAGTCAGACTTCAGTCATAAAGTCAGGCAGAGATACAGAAAAAGGGGCACTGCCGTGATAACCCGTTATTAGGATAGGGCTTATTTACTTGTCTCCATATGACCTCCCTACCGCGTGTGCGAACCGAGCACGCCCGGCGATTTTTCAGATATCGGGCCACATCACTGTGGAACCTCGCTCCTGCTGAAGTTAGGAACGAGCGCAAACCGGCAAAATGTCGTAGGCTAGCTAACCGCTGGATTAATGATAGACTCAGGTAGAGAATAGGAGCTAACTAGTGTGGAGCTGAAGAGTGTTGGTTTGTATTCATGACAAGAGCATTTTGTATGGAGGACATGAAATATATGATGATGATATGATGATGAATGATATAATCACAATTATATACGATAAAAAGCTTAAGACAGTAACTTAGACAGCAAAAGGGAGGGCTGGGGAAAAACTGATGGACAGGTAATTTCCGCAGTTATAGGCGGTTCCAGGGAGTAGCAGGCAGGTTCTCCGATCAACCAAGCACACACTCCGCCCCAGCACCCCCCGAAGCGTCACTCCTCACCCCTCTAAGCCCGGACGCAAGTATTTGTCTACATCCCACGCTGCAATTTAACGCCCCTCTGGTAGGTCATATCTCCAGAATTGGCCCCCTAGCGCAGACCGTACGGTGTCCCGGGACCAGTTCCCCTCCTATCTGAAATCCTGGATCCACCCAATACCCTGGTTTCATTTACTTGTTACAGGCATAGAAAGCACTATATTCATATAATTCCAACAGGGTAATCAATTAAATCGGTCACAAAGCCTTTGTGCATCCACCAAATTCCAGTCCTGGATCGGATCGAGCGACAGCAAACACTCTAGCTTTCTGCAGGGGCTGCCTTTACTACAACACATTCCACGAAATTGAGATATCGATTAGAAAGCCAACCGGAGCGCGCTATACCGGGAGTAAAAGAAGCATAAATTAGATAGAACTCTTTTAATCCACATCGCCATGGCTTTTACGGAGAAATTTCGAACAAAGGTGGTGACCCGTGGGCCGTTTTATGGTAAGCTGTTTTAGTATGGGTGAAACTTTTCCTATACCCGTTTTGACCTGCAATCTCTTACCGTGTCGTACTGATATTCTAGGACCCACCTCACGATGTGCCTCCTGAACTTGGCGACTCCTTGTCCTATTCAGCGTTTTCCTTTATGACGATCCCTCTCAACATGGAGCGCCTCTCTTTCCTTTCATACCGTTCTCGGAAACGACCAATTAAGCTTATTACCACTAACCTCACTCGCGATTCTGTCCTTTCACCTTGAGTGAGCCCCGCCCTCCTCAGGAGGCACAGTACAAGGCAATCCATCAGGTTGAATTTCGCCTCCAACCCTTGCCAACATTTCCACCGTCAGTTTACAGCATGTACTTTTGTTATTTCGGCACAGGTGTTATTATCTCAGCATGCCCGCGGCCCGTTTTCCATAAGTCCAGCATCCGTACTGCCGGAAAGCACAGATCGGATGAACAAGCCTCGCGCCTTCGCGTCTTAATACTTCTATGCAAACGAAGTAATCAATGTATACTGTGTCACACCCACGAAAATGCAGATCTAATATGGGTCGCATTCGAAGTTTCCCCGATAAAATTCACAATATTTTTCACACATTGTGATAACCAATACAAATCCAATCGATACCCGGAAAATACAACTTAATCGGCAAGAAACGAAAGTGAACCGGCATCCCGATCCGAATTCACCCGAACTCTACGGGCAATCTAATTCGATTCCGCAGCAGCTGGCGGATCCATACCCGATCCGTGATCCACTTTACATTCCAGCACACCCGAGCACCGTGGAAACGAAACTGGTTCATACCGACTGAAAGAGCCTCTCTTCTACAGCACGACCAAACTTTGCTGATGTGTCTTCTAAAAATAAAAGAAAGGCACGCTAGTTATCAGATACTTCTTTTACAGAATACCTTAGTAATGAGCTGCAATATTCAGCTATCCGAAGGACCTCAAACCTCAAGGCCTCAACGACACGGAATGCAAATAGGACAGTGCCGGATAAAAAGATTCCGACTCTTCTGAAGCTGCAAGGATTTAGAAACCCGCCAATCCATCGCAAACAATCCCACACGGAGTATGCTGACCTGGCAAGAACGGGGGTCAGAATTCCTTCATGGCTGGGTTATGGAGGACTCGGTCTTGCAAACAGAACAGACCTTCACACTGTTCTACATAATCAGCGTATTAAATCAGAGGGAAGTTCTTATGCTAATACCTCCTTGTTACGACAGCCTGTTTCACGGAACCTCACTTGGGAGGCATCCGTTACACTAATTTGAATGCTGGAAGCTAAGCTATTACAGCAGAAAATATGCGCGACAAGGCCAGCAAAAGCACAACTGGTGAATTCAGCTTGTTCTAGGATTACGCCTGGACACCACGCCAACATAGCAAAAACACGCTCTGTGCAGCCCACTCCAAGTACGCCACCAGTAATCCAACTGTCATCCGTCGGACCAGCCGGAACCCCGCGTGCGGTCTCCATCTACCACCCTTCACCCAGGGTACAGCTAGTGCAGTCTCATGTTGACCACCGAGGAAGTGGGGACACAAAACATAGTTATCCTTCTCTGAGTCACTGCGTCCACCTGTAGTCCGCCCCAGCACAATGGCCATCCGGCACCAGCCTCAATGATATCATTCATCTGCGGCGCCTGCAGTGTATGAGATTCTCTGTCATGGAACCCCGGGGGGTGTCTGCGAGCGTTGATTTATCACCTCTCCAAACAAAGCCCAGCTGTGAATCGGTACCAGATCGAAATGACTGCGTTATATACCGTCCGTTGTTTTTCATGTGGGAGGCAAGGGCTGGCTGATCAGACAGTCGCTGGGCAGTGCGGTGTTTTTCGGTGGCTGCCTTCGCCTCTCGTTGAGTGCCCGCCAGTAAACGAGTCACGGGTCAGACACAGCCACCACGCACCTGTTACGGTAGAACTGCCACCATTATACGGGATGGGCACGCTGGAAATGACTGGTTGGCGTGTCAACGCACAGGACGTAAATGAGGTTCACACGGAAACGTAAATAAAGAAAAAATCAAAACACGCGTGCAATTGGTTGCGCTCTGATTGATTCGGCGAGAGTTACATCCCAGCAAAGCTCCACGAACCAACACTATCTGCTGGTATAATCTACTGACATGGATTCCAGTAAAACCCCAACCCTTCCACTGAATTGAGGAGCCTCAGTACCTGCATCCGCGGGGCGACAAATCCCACGGCATTACCGTTTCCTGCCACTATCAAAAACGTGACTCACCACTTCTACAGCCGCCTTCTTTGCTATCTAGCCGCTTTGATGTTGTGGTCTCAGCCCACACTTCACAGCAGAAACATCCCCATACAAATGTTCCATTATCAAAAACTTTTGTGACCCCCTTGCCATGTCACAAAAATTGGCTTGTTTTCACCGTAGTAAAATCGACCTTGGCTTCGTGCGGGCTGTATGTTCTCCGGGTGTGACGCTGTATGCGAACGTTGGCGCCGGCATTACATTTCACACATGACGTGGCAGCGACCACATCAGCCCGGACCGAACCAGAGCCTCCCGATGGCAACGGGGGCCGCAGATATGCACTCAGCCAATGCCCTTCTTCCGGTGCGCTGCGGTGTCAATAGCAAGGCCCGAGTAACTGACGTGAACTTAATTCGGCGGTACGTTTGCAGTTTATTCTCTCGATTCTCCAGTTTAAAATATAAATATTTAGAAGACGCGCACTGGCAGCTACAGCTCAGCGGGAATCTTACAGTCCAACATGAAACCCGGTGCGGTAGGCATCCGCTGACTTCTCCCAGCGTCTGAGTCACCGCCGCCGGCGCGCGCGGGGTCACATAGGTCACTTAAGCCGCACGCGGGGTACAACCCCTCCTCTCCCCGCTCACGGGGGGAAGCACGTCTGACGCACGCGGGCACGTCTGGCTCTGATCCGATCCAGTACAAGCGCGTTGATGTCGATAGGATCCAGTTTAGGACTGGTGTCGACGCCGGCAGCGACCGTGCAAACCTGCCGCCAACACGTGCTGCCCGCAAGCCTCCGGAAAGCGGACGGAAACGACGAGGTCTGGTGCTGGTCCAGACATCGTCGGCCGTCCAGCCGCCGTCGCTTCCGCCGCTGTCGCGGCTGTCGTAGATAATTAGGCGGCGGGGTCGCGCCAGGCGCCCTCGTGTGAGCCTGCTAACGGGTTAGTGGCCGGGTAAACGTCGTACTGTGCCTCCTCCCCCAGCGGCGGCCCCGCCCCTCAGATCAGTCGGCCCCGAGCACGCCTGAGAACCCTCCCGGCCCTCGGGCGGTGGATCCCACACGCCTCGCCAATCACAAACCCCGCCGGAAGTAGGCGGACCGCCACTGCAACTCAGTGTCGGTCTAACGAGAGCTTCGCTTGGGACGATTTTAAAGGGAGTGGCCCCACTTGTATAATGGGTTTTGAACTGAGATAGCAGTTGCGTAGAGTGTCGAGAAACCACTACAGGCATATTTCATGTCACCCAAAGCTCTCTCTACAAAATTTCTCCACGCTTTCAAGTGCAAAGTAGGGGGCTTTTGCCTTACTTCAATCCATGAAAGAATCCCTTTTCCTCCGGCAGCGCATATCACGTGATAAATGTTAACATAGGGCATGGCCACGCAACCTGACATGTCGCAAGGCGCCGCAAGCTGCAATATTCGTGATTACACGCGATGCTTGGGTCAACCCAGCGTAATAAAACAAGAAGCGATATCTTGGTTTTGAGCCATTGGAGCTGATAAAATAATGTGATCTCCTGCTTTTCAGATCCATTATGTCCATAAATGGTTTTTTTTAGAATTTGACAAAGTGGTCTATTCCCTTTAAGACGGAATTATTGAAGAAGGGTAGATTCTAGCTCCTAAAAATTGAGTTATTAAAGAGGCAATCATTGGATCTCATATTTTGCACTTCATATACATCAGCTGGTTTCACGAAGGGCTATTAAGACACAAGTTTTAATCCCTTTTTAGTGGACAAGCCAGAAAAATAAACATCAAATAAAATTAATATAACTTTAAGACGGGTAAAAACCGATGTATACAAAAGTATTATGGAGTAAGTACAAAAGCAAAAGGGGAGACTGTACAACACGCTGAAGATATACATATTTGAGTGGTTACGTAGAAACGCTTAAATGTTGACGGAAATGTAACAACTGTACACAATGTAAGCCGGTAGACTTTAGAAATGTCGCGGATCGAAAGCCACAGCCACAGAGATACTTTACAATATTCTAATTCACTTCATTTGACTAACTTACGCCGGTAAAGCGTCACGTAAAATGTGAGCCAAAATAAAAGCATGACAAACATGACGACATTTTCCTTTCAGACCACGTAGGAGCCTGGTACGTTTCCGTGACTTTTCCGTGACAAAGTAGACAATGGCGATGAACAAAATGATAACGAAATTCTCCCGGCACAACATTTCAATCCAATCTGAAGGTTTAGAGAAGTAAACGCTTTTGTCCAGTAACCTGTACGACTGTCTCATTAGAAGCAATACCCATCATTATGTTCTCACTGGTGGGTGTTCCCGAAGAAAACATCCGACGGCCCAAGTCGCCTCCGACGGAGCCTCGGGGCACGCCTACGGCCATGACCGCTGTGGGTGTCGACTTCCGAACTATGCCCGGAGGGCATGCCCCCGGCGTTCAGCC
Source organism: Lepas anatifera (assembly GCA_034440635.1). Lineage (NCBI taxonomy): Eukaryota > Metazoa > Arthropoda > Thecostraca > Lepadidae > Lepas > Lepas anatifera. The sequence continues at coordinate 202,703 of JAOTON010000343.1, forward strand.
CGTTACAAAGGGTGACCGGGTCGACCAACGCTCGACCGCTGATAGCGGAAACAGAGGTGAAAAAACTGACACATCCCACGTAAAGGATCGTAGGTTGCATGGCTACCGTCGCAATCAAATCTTGGGCGTTTCTCGGGGATGGGCTTACGCTAACAAGACCATTAACCGGCCAAATGAGGAAAACCCAAGCAAAGGCGTCTCCCGTTACGCTCCTCTCTACAGCTGTTTGGCGCTAATGTGTGAGACAGCCGTAACATGGAGAAGTCCAAGTAAACGGAGCACAGCGCTGAACGACAAACAACACCAAACAGCCAGGGCTGGCAGGCAGAGTATACCAAGGATGGAATGTCCAAACGCATCTCTGATACAATCCAATCAAGGGGTGGATTGTATTGGATTGGTCGGATCATTCGGGTAGTTTCTGGTGTCGAAATTCATTTCGATCCCAATATTCGTCGATCTGGTGTTAGTTTTCGGATGTGGATGGGGGATTGGACTAATCATCATGTGAAAACGGTTTGGGAGGGATTTATCGGGAAAATTTCGGATGCAGACTGAATTTGATCCGATTTGTTTGGTCACGGCACCCTCTGGAGACGAGGAGGGGGCGAGGGGTTGATGAGCCGGGAGATGGCGAGGGAAGTAATTGGAAAGGAGGGACTAAGCACAAGAAAGTGAGGATGAGAGAAAATGAAGCTCACAATTCGAGATTAGGGGCGTGTTTAGGGCTTGCTCATTTCGGTAAATGAAAGTAGCTAGCGGAAAGCTTAGGAATGATGTTCTGCAAAAGAGCAAACCCAATTTCCGCCATCGTCAGCAGCCATGCAAATGAAACCCGAAAAACTGCTAAGCATTGCCTGGTTTAGACCCACATCAGCCATGAATCAAACCTCTTTCTTAACTCAAATGATGGCCTCAGGCAGCCTGTAAAAAGGTGTGGTGGACGCTAAGACTTCCGCTATTAAACAAAAGTTTGTAACGGCATGGCATAAACAGAAGTTATTGGTGCTTTACCGAAGGATGGCCTATAATTGAACCAGCCAGGAATGCTATCGGGTAAAATGTCGCCTGTAGTAACAAACTAGAATGTTCCGCATTAGGTTTACCTTGCCAGCAGCTATTCTATCACGGATACCGATAACGGCAACGCGCGCTGAACTGGACACTAGTGTGCTCCCTTCTTCTCTTCAGACTTTCTTCACACTCTGTAGAGCCTGAAGGAAGAAACCTTATCACAGCGACTTGGCGGATCCTTGGCATTCCACAGGACCGGCGGACCCTGCGTCCCCGGACCAGACGTCAAGGAACAATAACAAACACCCCGTCCATCGGAGGCGAAGCACGGGGAGCACCCTCCTCCACGACTGACAGGCGAGAGACTCCGCTGGAGGAGGCGGCTGACTATGCGCGCGTGCTGTCGGCTCCCTCATTAGCCGACAGGTAAGACAAAGCTTCCCGCAGACTGATGGTAATTGCCACACCGGCAGAGCATGAACTCAGGGGTGAAACATCGCTCCACTGGCTGTAAAGCGTTCCGTTGTATACACGGTTACCCTTTGGCCTGTTGTCTTTCCAGCGTTATCGCGTCTCCAAGACAAAGTCCAAACTGCAATGTAGGTAGCTGTTTCCAACAACGTATTTGTAACGTATTTTTACAGATCGCTTTACAGCCAGGCTCCTACTGACTACCCACCATTTGCATTATATGACTGCTGGGTATTTCACCGCTTCAAACAAAACACAAAATTGACTTTTTTTGAAGAGTGCTACAGTGATAGTGAATATAATTATCATGGTAGTGAATATTATGATATGGTGAAGAGATCAACAACAAGCAACTACAATTCCAACATAGCATAAGTATCGATCGTTACTAGACGTTGCACGCCCAGGAACGGAACACGCTGGGACGCTGGCTGAACTCATGCGCCAGCTATCCGCTGCCTCAACCTCAGTTGTGGATTTGCCAGTCAGCATGAAGTACATACATCAGGGTCATGCCTGAAATACTTGCTGCTCAACTTTTATTTGTATCAGTTACAGTCAAGACATTTTCACCGAACACAAATACTTTTTGCACCCCGCTCCTGAAAGAGAAGGGTTAAAATCCCAGACAGTTCGCATTTCCGCTCCCTAAGTAGGTATAGCACAAAATATATGAGTCTAGCTGCCTCCAAACACCTAAATAATGGTACTGGTCGACCATAAGGAACATGAACTTACTCATCAGAACCCAGTCTTTTACCATGCAATCGCTGACGCGTTTCAATGACTGCGTAAAATCATGATCATAAAAATAGGCAACACACAAACGGTAAACATTGTCCATTATTTTATTATATTTTTCAAGAAGCGCAACGCTGTTTTATTTCCGCTACAGCACACCATTCATTCACACTCACTTTACGAAAGACGTCCATTGGAAGCGTGTAATTGCGGAGGCATCACTTTGGACGAAAGAGAAACCACACAGTACATTCCGATTAAATTAAACTCAATCTTTTGGAAAGTGTAAACTCAAGCCACTTGTATTCGCCATTTAATCACGCTAAAAACAGCCTAGACGTTCCACTACTGCAATCTTCCGAATGCTATCCAGGCGTATCTAATCGATGAAATGTCTATGCTTCATGGCGGAGACCACGTGATTGTTATTAACGTGGCGAGGAGTCAATCATGACAGACAGGAATTGACCAATCTCGGAAATCGGACATTGCGATTAAATGATAGCCCTACGCGACATGTCGAAGGATGAAATGTCATATAGGCTGCAGTTGGGAAATATCATTGAAGTGGCGGAACCTGGGCTTGAGATTCTCTCAGGGCGCCATCACGTGTACGCCAATACCACGCAACCCTACTTGCCTAGAGAAACTTTTGAAGAAGATTTAACATTATTAATGAATCAGCACTTTCAGAACATTTTTTATTCACAAAATCATTTTTCGCGCGAAAAAGGCCATGATGCAATAGGGAGTGTTTTGGTTATCATCCCGATGTGAAATTTCATACAAATGCCTGCATTATCAAACCAACAAATTAGTATATGTTGATCCCTTTTCGTTTTAATCCCGTTCTCTGTAGTCCTCGTGCATCACATCATATCTAACCGCTTTCAATCCTTCTGGCTTAATAGCAGCCACTGTCTTATCTATAATCCACCAGTAAAGCGTGAAATATGCCGTCGAGATGACACCGACAAGGAGATTGGACAAACCACTCTCCCTTGTGTCAGACTTATCTAACTGGTACCCTGCCGCGGAGCGAACCAAATACGTCATGCCTCGTATAATTGGGAGGTCTTATGATTCAACACAATTATACTCTTGAATTAAAATTATGTACTTTCTTAGACAGGATGGCACTCCTGCCCTCGGAGGTGCGATAGCATTGATGTGTGTCTTCAATCTAAAGCACTATGAGATTTTGGACAAGCGACCTTCCCCCTGGTGATCAAATTGCCAACTAAAACACCACACGTAATCTAGTCAGTACGAGATGGGATATTTAGAGGCAAAAGCAGCTTCCTGAAACATTCAGAAATAAGTTTTGACAGCATATCGTCACCTCTTTAAGCTATGGCACCCTTGTTTAGCCCCAGAAACGGCAGATTTTGATGGGAGCCGACCCTTGGTTACAAAATCATGGATTCGCCGGAATAACTTACACAAAAGTAGGTCATATATGACGAGATATCTGAGGAAACATGTCTGGAACGAAAATCATTAAACGCATAAACCTGTCTAAGAGCAGGTGCCAAGTTACTTCAATTACATATCATTTCTAATAGATGACTTCAGGTACATGCCAGTCTCCGAGAAACTTCATCTGAGCCTCCGCTCAGTGGCGGATCCAGGAACTCATTTCCGGGAGGGAGGCTAGGGGCTCGTGCCGCGCACGTTATTGCCTCGGATCAGCATCCAACTAAGAATTTACTATAGATACTCTTGGGGGACATTTTGGGGAGGTAGAGGGGGAAGGGGCTTGAGGCCCTAGCCTCCTCCTTGTATCCGCCACTGCCTTCGCTCAATATCGCAAACAATATGGACACACTTTGTATCGCTGTCAGTGTCTTTAAACCGAGAACTGTTTACAATACGGCTCTTCCTCGGGATGCTCTCACGTCAAAGGCTGGTCATTGGATCCAAATTTCTGTTACCGTCACGATAATCACTGCCTCCCACTGTCATCATCAACCCTTTTCTAAGCCAATGTGGATTCCATGCTCCACCTTTTCCGTTGCTATGTCAAAATCAAGATAGGAGCCTCCGCTCCCAACAAGCTCGGCATGACCCAAATACTGCACCTGTGCTCCAGGAGAGATCCTGTGTGGAGCGCAGGTGGAGCTCTGTGATCGTCAGCTCACCCCACAGCTAGGTGAGGTTCACATGGCGGAGCCTATCGATAAGCTTAGGCCAGGAACCATAGGCGTCAGAGCAGTGGGCCAGGGAGGCCATACCCCTCCCTCTAACTACCACATTATATTATTATATCTTATATCCACTATTATTAGCCATTAACCCTATGACATTGACTAGAAATAAGTGATTTAAGAACGCACCTCGCCGCACCCTCTCACCCCCCATTGTTCTCAGTGATCCCATGTCTATCTCGTTAACGCATGCAAAACATGGCTGGTGACAGTCAAAGGAGGATCCAGGGGGATTCAATCTGATCATGCCCCCTAAAGCGGCGAAATCCTACCCACCTGTAGCCGACTTTCTTACACAGGTTTTCATAATTCTACCCGGGTTGGACCCCGAACGTTTCGCAAAGATCCGTCTCGGTTGACAAGCGGGAGGCGAAACCTGCCTTCCCTTCGGGGACGGATTACGTCAGAGACCCTTGCGGGTGCAAGATAAACAGCGAGCTAAGAAAGACGTATGGGGCGCCTGAGAGCAGCATCTTGGGTGATTACCCGATCTCTCTCATCTCCAGAGTTGTGCGACTCGCGAGTCAGAGTCGGAGTTTAACTCAAATTCCGACTCATTCGACTCTGAGTTGAGTTGAGTTGAGTCGAAAAAATTAGACAAGTGAGTTGAGTTGAGTTGAGTCGGTTCACAACACATCAATGAGTTGAGTTGAGTTGAGTTGTGAAGACAGTGAGTCAAATGAGTTGACAAAAAGTTGGCTCAACAGGTAAACATGTTGTCAAGTAAGTGTCTAAATTTGCCTACCTTTTGCAAACCTCCTTTAACCTTCTTTTAAAAATTTCCCCAGTGTTTCAATTGTTTAAATCAAGTTTCCATTTGTTTCAATAAACCAATAATCATATAATTCAATTGCTTATTTCAAAGGCCCATCCGGTCTGAAGGAATCTCTAGGCACGAATAATACATACACTCAAAAATTAAACAGGTTCCTAACACTGGCTTTGAAGTGGTGGAACGCACTACAAAATACATTTCAAAACTATCAAAACTTCTCATCTTCAATATGTAATATTACTTCTTTACTTTAAACATTCCACACGCATCGTCGTCGCTGATTGTTGTCGTGTGGTGGTTTTCTGAGAATATGTGTGCGCCATTGCTGTCTTTGAAAACAAATTCGCCGAGTATGGGTTCAGGTTAATTAGCCTTAGGCAAAGTGTAAATATCACGTGATAGTTCATGAAGTAATGCAAATATTTATATGCCTACATGCTACATTTATTCTTCTGTCTTAAATGCGCCGTCTGCCGCCACCCTTTTCATTTTACCTATCAATAGCAAATACTGCTATTAGCATTGAAAAATTGGACCTTTGATTCGACAAAAATGTTGAGATGTCTTTATTTCAGAATCGAGGAATTATTTCCTGCTACTGTTTTTGTCTGATCAGAGACCCTTACTTGACATCTGTGTTTATTTGGATAGCTATAATGCATTAGCAATTTTCTATGAAATCGTTCTCAATTTTGTTGAGAGCGATAGGTTGTATTTTATTAGAGGTTCTGACTGAAGCTGAAAATTTGATTGGGCTTAAAATATGAATATATCTAAATCCAACACATCAACGTTGATAGAATTTTCATTGCTATTGTCCTTTGTCATATTTGGTATACTTTTCGTGGGTTTGCTGTAATTTTATAATTAGCAATTGCAACTAGGTAATTATTGCTTAAATTTTGATACAACTCTTGTGATATTAATTTTAATTTATAAAAATTACCTAGCCTCATTCTTTAACAGAAAAGCAATACCTATACCATCCCTACAAATCAAAATACAGTTTATATCATGTTTTTTAGCTTGAATCTTTTTGACAGTATGGGGCTCATTTTGTCGCCTGTGTTGGTGTAACTTTGGCTTTTGGTCCTTTCCATTCCATTTACCTAGTTTTATATGCAATGCTCCTTTTAGAAGTATTGCGCATTGTAGCTTTTTGGGCAGTGACAGTCTGGAAGAATTAAAGTTATTCATGGTTGCTGCATAATTGTTAACCAATGTTTGAATGCCAATTAATTAATTTTGCTTCCATTCATCTTCTGTTTCATGTCGACTTTCTGAACGCTTGATTTTTGCTGGTGTGTTGATTTATTTCTTATTTTTTATATTTATATATTTATCATGTATTTATTTCATTTGCAAATGAGCCGAAGTTTGGTTGAGTTGAGTCGTGAGTTGAGTCGAGTTGAGTCGGATGAATTTAGCCGTGAGTCAGAGTTGAGTCGACTCACTGAACTCTTGATCATGAGTTGGTCGGAGTTGAGTCAACTGTCTCAGCACTTGAGTTGAGTTGAGTCGACTCAAGAAAATTCTGAAACGCACAACTCTGCTCATCTCAGTCTTCGAGTGCGGTGAAAATAGCTCATGCATGCATTTTCTCATGGGTCCGATGGCTAACCAACGCGGTCGGTGACAAAGAGTGTAGGCACATTTACACATACGCACTACACAAAGTGATATATGAACATTTTTAAGATGAACCAGCGATTCATTGAACCAGGGGGTGTGTGACTCAGTGGTAGAATGCCTGCCTCGTGAGCCACAGGTTCCGGATGGTTCTCAGAACAGGTACAGTCCGATCCCAGAAAACCCTCCCAATGGCATCGAGTTTTGCGGGGCCGCATGGCCTCAACAGTTGGTGTGTTTAATCGTCTTACACCATTATTAATGTGTTTAACCAATGAACCAACCATTAAAAGGCAAAAAGCCGCACCACCATTCGTGCGCGCACATTTAGGGCTCTCACCTGGGGTAGTTGGTGCAGTACTGGGTGTAGATGGCGAAGCGGGGCTGGTGCTGGACGAAACAGCGAGCCACCCTCAGCGGGTCCAGATCACACTCCTCCAGGGCAGACAGCAGGTCCCTGCCGCACACCGGGGCAGACCTCAGCCGAGACGGCCATCGGCGCACGGCGGGTTACGGCCCGCGAGAGATGACGCCATTCATCGGAATGCCATATGCTGGCTACTAAGTGGCATGGCCTTTATGAGCTTTTTTCTGTAGCAGAACACATAGCTGACAGATTACGCTACAAAAAGTTGGAATGTTTGGAAAAAAATTGTATTTGCACGTGCTTGTTTTACTTTTTCCTAGGGATGGAACCAGACAGCCAGTCAGGAAGTTTATATGGGGACCAGGATAGGTTTTGCATAAGAAATAGAGGCCTGTCTTTTGGTCCCCAGCTCTCTTCATCGACCCAGCCCTTCGGATTTTCGTCAACAGTAAACCCGAGCTCTAATGATCCTAAATAGCCGCAGAAACACCCGTTCGCCAAACGTAACAGAATACATCCCTCGTTTGTCAACGCGGAAGGCAGTTCTGCCCTCTGAAAAGGTCTATAGTGCGAAGTTAGAACCAAAGGCGCCCTTTTGAGCCCTTTCGAGTATAAGAATCCCTCTGAGCCCTTAATGTGTCCTTTTCCTGTTTTAGTTCCGAGTAAAAACTTGGGAAAATTTATTCTGGCGGGGAGGCAAATCACTTGCTGTATCGGCTTCTTCCAAGGTGTACATGATTAAATTAACAACTGATACCAGCGATGTCCTTAGAATTTATACCATGTTTAGTTCCGATGTTAACTTCGTTTCAAGCAGGATGATGAGTAATTCAGTTCACTTTACAAGACTACAACACGGTTTGGGTAGCTTCATAAATCAGAGAACAACGATCTCCAGCGCACATTTAAGCCTATCTGAAAACAGCCGGGACCTCTCTTGACCTTCTACTTCGGTATGCTCAGAAACAAGGAGGAAAGATAAAACCTTACACAGCTAAGAAGAGAATGATTGAAACCGGCACTATTGTAGAGTTAGGCATCAAATGGCGTATATTCAACCTCCAAAAGTATTACTAACAACACAAGTGCCTGAATCGAATCGACTCCATCCCCTGCGCCAAAACCTACTGGAACCCTGCCATTCTCGTTTTCATACCAAAACCCTACCGTGTTACCAAAACCCTGTCATTCTCACCAACTGAATAAGTAAATCCAGTGGCAGACTGTTTTCTGACAGTAAACAGCGGAGGGTCGGACTCCCGTGATTGAGTCACCTGCGGCTAATGTGGCGCAGGCGAGGTGAGCACGTGCCACGATAACACCATTCGGCTTTAATGGCATCTGTTGGCTGGTCCGGGCACATTAGGCCGCGGGGAAGGCTACGCCCCAGACCACAGATACCGCTGGGCGCCCACCTCAAACGCCGCAGCAAGCCGGGGCGTGGAGTTGAAAGCTGTCGACATGACTCAGCTTTATAAGCCACGAATGCAGCTGATATCGTAATTTGTCTCAACAACAGTGAAGAAAACGTACCACAACTTTGAAAGCATGATTACGTTTCAAGCTGGGAGACCTCGAAGCCAGCAGTGTCGGAGGCGAAAGGCGGGACGGAGCGCGCAGAAGGCACACTCATTGGTGAGTAACGCCACCCACGGGGGAGGAGCCGCTCTGGAATGTCCGGGGGGCGGTTGAAGAAACAGGGCGGCCAGGCCAGTAAAAGTGGATTCAGAACTTCATTTCGGGAGAGGGTTTCGAATCTCCCCCATTATTGCCTCGTACCGGCCTCCCGGACATGCATTTACTATAGGCACTCTGACCTTTGGAGGGGGCTTGAGCCCCCTAGCCCCCCCCTTGTATCCGCCACTGAGGGCGGCCCGCAGGGTTTTCACGATTACCAATGGAGCAGTTGGCAAGCTGTTCAACGTCATTGCTGAGGCAAAAAGGGCTCGTTGTATGGCAGCGGAAAACTAACTAACTGACAAACTGAAAACTGTACAGAAAATCATTTATAAACCGTTGACGCTTGGATGTCCAGAAGCCGGAATAGGAGAAAAACTTACCTATATCTACCTAGATGCAAAATGACAGCGCTTTGCTTTTTTGCACGCAGGCGATAATTCATGGCATCAATATCAGACTGTTGGCACGTAATACCACGCCAGAATAGCAGCTTCAATAGCATTTTTACCACCCCCCCTCCCCATGAAGCACAATCTACCAAGTAGTGGAACTTAGAGGAGCTATTGAGAACACAGAGTTCATTGTTCTGACAAAAGAGCGCTCTTCAATGCCAGGCTTCGCTAGAAATGCGACTTGGCCAGCTAGCAATTAGCGATACCTAACCCGACTCTTTAAAGCTTGATGGGAAGACAAGGTCACTAGAACAAAAACTTCATCCTTTGGAGCATGACAACGGTAAATGTTCCATACGAGCGCCAAAAAAAAGAACTTCGGCCTGCTACAATGGCCAAATCCATTCTGCCAGGAACATTAAAGTAAGAAGAAGCGGAAAACACCACACCCATGCTAATTTCTCAGAATGTTATAACTTATTCAGGGAGTAACAAAGTACATATTCTCACAAGCCTTGGCTGTGCGGGCAAATAACAGTCTCCATTACCCCAGTTTTTCCGACAAAAGGTAGACTAGTTGCACTGCTTTGGTAACAACACAATTACACGATAACAAGGAAAGTAGCATTTGCTACAAAAGACTTATGTGTTCCAAACGGAGACACCCCGACCCGCGCAAGTCTGAATTTACCCAAAGAATAGTGATCAAGGAACAAACAAACAGAAAGCAGGGAAAATAAATACGCAAAACTGGGGGGCGGGCTTAAAAACAAACGTTAAGAAGCTTATAAACAACATGAAACCACTGAACTTTCTCCCAAGCGTGGACATTGCGTTGTTGGAACAATTCGAGCTACACCCCCCCAACCAAAGGAAGCACGCCAGACTTCTGCAATTCGTAGTTTCACAAATCTCCCAGAAAAATATGATAAAATACGGTTCCATATACTGCACATTTTGAGTGTTATCAACATTTACCAAACCACGGGCGCTGGAACATATTCACCACGAACATTTTGCATCGGCGATAAAATGATAGCCTGCGTCTTCAGCGTCCCAATCTTTATCAGCTTAGAAAACAGCTGCACTAACCTGTTGCACAGGTAGAGGTCCTCAAAGTTGCTGAACAGGTCGGCCCTCTGCTGGCCCGAGATGGCAGCTTCAGGGCTCTCACGCAGGTAGGCAATGTAACCCTGCACACGGGAGAAACACGGGTCAGGTCCTGCGTAAGCAGGTGACGTTATACCCTGTCACATGCCAATCCAGGATTCAGGATATCTGGTAAGGGAGAGGGGGAGCACATGGTCGAGGAGCATCGTCCGAAACAGGATGCCCAACTTTCAAAATCGCATCGCGAGGGCGCCGATATTCTCATCCTTGGGGGAAGGATTGGGAAGCGACATTTCAGGGGGGTTAGCATCCACCCTTCAAGGAGGCTCCGAAGGTCGATCCGAGAGGAAGTGCCCCAACTTGCCCCCTGGAAACGCTTATTTACCCTGTAGAGAAGGAACGCAAGTCAGGTCTCGCGCACAACAGCGACATAATCCTGCAAAGAGAACAAGCATGGATCTGGTCTCGCGCAGGTCGACAGTGTAACACTGCGAAGAGAAACAGTTCTAGCATCTGGCGAAACATTAAGAAACAGGTCGTGAGCGTGGTGTCACCACCCACCAACACAGCATTTTCTCTTAACGGCGTGTATTCCCGTGTTTGACCAGGCCGCGGCGTCGGTGATGAATCAATCGCAGCAGTCCCAGCTGTCAGCCAGCCGTGTAGCTCTTCAGTCTACAAATTATCGTCGCTCCAAATAAGACCGGTCTCATGTTTCCTGTATATGGAGCGTGCGGCGACACGTGCTGGTAACTGAGTGGTACCGCACCGCCACTGTCCCCTTCATTCAGCTGTTTTAGTCAGTAAGCGTCCACTTTGACAGTTTTTGCGGCGGTGGTTTCATATATGGGTCACATTTAGGGTTACAGAACCATTCGGTGGGGGTCAAGTTGAACTATGAATCCTTAGCGTAAATGTTAAGCTACAATAGCTTTGATACAGCCCATATGTATTTGAGACTGAAAGATTCGTGTCATCTTCCCTACAACATTCTTTCCGAGTCACGAACGTATTTGAATGATGGAAACATTGGCGCGAAGGCAGGCGGATTTCCTGAGAAGCCTGCTGACGTTTTTGACAGCTTTCCGGCGATTTCTTATAACTTAAAGCAAAAGCGTCGCCATCGGTAAAAAAGTGAGATGGCAAGTCAATCTACAACTTACTGCTGACAAGAAACTTTCCCCTAGAAAAACGTAACGGATCTTTACTCATTATTTCCTTCCGCAATAGCTGGTTACAGAATGTTCTGAATTTTCCCAGTTCAACTGAAACATAATTTGGGTGGGGGGGTGAAACGTGGGGAACGGGCTGGACCTCTACCTCTGGCGCTTAACTTTTGCACAAATAATATGGAACCATATAAGGAGACACCTGTTCTCACTTCAAAATACCTCCGCCGACGATGATCACCAAAATTACGCTTCCTCCAGTTGTTGCGATAACAAGGTCATTAGCCTCCATCTCAATGCTAAGAATCCAGCTCATATACGTGCATAAGACCAAAGTTACGCGCGAACGTCTGTCACTCCGATCCGAGCCGATCACGTGGTGTGAGTCTGTTTACACGGCGGCTGGCGGGAAGGCAGGATGCCCCAGGGAGGAGCCGGAGCGGAGTCACCGCGAGACGTTTCACACCTGAGCAGGTTCACACGGTGCCGACTGACTCACCGTCTCAGAGGTGAACATGTGAAACACTTCTCACGCCCGCTGCGCCGACTAAACGTTCCGGTGCCGTACGCAGGCGTGAGATTACACCGATAAAAAACCTACTTTTTACAATGCGAAGAACTGCCCGTGAAACTGGTGTTTCGAGAGTATCTACAGTTCATTTTCCCACCTCCACCGCACATCCTGGCCGCACCTGGAAGCCACTTGGCGGGGTGTTTCCAGGGGTGTTTGTCCGAGCGCTAATGACCTCTGTGTCATTTCCTTACAACGTTTACGGCGTGCGAATCTCACGGTTCAGGCAGCGCGGCCAGCAGCTGATACCAGACAGCCGCGGGCCGCCGTCGGAAGTGTGACGAAGACCACAAGAAGCGGCGCGGCGGACGGTGGCCGGGTCGCCACAGGGTCGCCGCCGTGCTGGTGCCACGGTCTGGATTCGTGACCGGGTCCGGCGTCCGCAGCAAAAACGGCCCTGACCAGGCCAGCTGGCTGTCGCCTGGTCGCGACCGCGCCGGAGGAGGAGGTGAAACGGCGACCCTCTGGGAACCAACTGTCACGCCTGGGTCACGAACAGGGAGACTGCGTCGCGAAAGGTGAGGATGCAGTCAGGAAAATGCATTTCAGCTATGAGGTTTTATGTCAGGGTGTTTCAATGGCCACAGTGCAAAATTCTGGCATTTTATATGAATATGGTCTTGTACGCTAGATGTTTATGGGGATCACTGGTGCAGCGCAAAAGCACTAGCTCTACGTGTCATCCGCAGAAACAGCTGGTCATCACGAACTGACTTTAGCTGCCAGGCCTTAAAGTGCTGTAACGCCCCAATGGAGACCGTCGCGTCGTGAGAGATTAACAGTGGATACCACTTCCAAATGAGCACTGTACAACAGATTTTACTGAACAAAGATGGATGATGACGGTGTTAATCCAGAAACTTCCGAATTCTTTTCTCTGGAGATGCCCTTTGGCAAGCGGATCCGTTGAAACATTTGGGGCCACTGAAGACCATCATTTGCCTGGTAATTAACCCAAAGAAGGTGCAGTTTAGCAGCATGATCACACCTCATCGTAAAATCCATGAATCAAGCTCTATATCAACGCAGGGTGTATTTAACACTGATTCGACTGTAATTTAGCCACCGGCCACAGTCGCTAAGGGTGGAGTCGGGTGGCAAGGGTCACCTCTTGTGTAGGCTACCGTTACGTAGAGGTCAGTCTTTGGCGCCAGAGACCGTTGCTGCGCGTGGAAAAAGAGCCGCCGCCTTTTCCTTAGGCATAAAAAGAGAAAGATAGGGCTCTTCTGCTCTAATTTCCAACTTCAGTGCTGACATCAACTTTCTCCGTACTATAATTCCCGGTATTCGCGTTCTTATACCGCTAGCAGCGATAAAAGTTGCCGATTGGAAGATACCCCACGCGGAAGATGGGTACAGGACCCCCTAATTGGGCAGTCGCACGGGTGCCCTCGCCGTGAGCCACGCGCACCTCATTCGTTTCCTTATCTTAAGAGCTGGCCTTACTGCCCGTAGCGGGCGAGACGTGGCTCTCGCCCACAACTTCCCCTATTCAATGATAGATTTATGTGAATCATCGAGATGAGTATTTCACCAGATCGGCACAAAGACGTCTGTAAAAGTCACCCTTTTATCGGATGGGTCCATGACCCAGAAAGTGGTCACTAGGCTACGAACTCCATGTTTGCAATTACCCGGTATACATGAGCATCCTCGGTAATAAGGCCCTGGGCAGTGGGCACGCACCATTACGTCCAGACTAAATATGGCGCGGCTCAGACGAAATGTGGCAACGTCAGACGTACCGTTGTATGAAGCATATTCAATTTATTTGAACAAAACATTCACGTAAACTCATAAACTAATTTTTTCGTTTCTAAAAACAATTGCAGTCAACTACTGATATTCAATGGAAATATTGTATTTTAAAGCAATTTTTTGTCAAATGGTACTTCCCAACCTCATGGTTTTTCTCCTAGAGAAGAAACGGGACCAAGTGGCAGAACCGTACCAGACACCTAGATACATGAGTCGGTTGGGCCGTTCCCAGGGTCGGTACGTGCTGAGACTGCTTATGTATCTAGGGTATATGGGTGTGCTCGTGTGAAATTATGAGTGGATACGTATTTTCGTCCATCCAGTGACCGGTGCAAGCGAATGCAGAGATGCGCCCAACTTACGTCAAGCATCGTCTTTTAAGCAAATCTTGGCCAATTATTGGTGTGTTCTGGGCATATTACCACTGTTTTGTTCGTCGCTTTTTATCCGGTACTGTACGTGCCCTTTTTGTGGTTTTAATGTTGTAATGAATTAATCAGGCGTAGTGAAGAAGGTGATTTGATACCGAAACGTATCCAAGACTCAAGAATAGAAATAAAGTGATTAAGAAGCCTCTTTCATATCATTAATAGCGTGGCCAATTATGTAAGTTGCTTCGTTCCATATGCCAATCAATGAATAGTGTCATCATTATATTGAAAGGTTTTTAAAGGCTGCCACAAACTGATCACGCGGCGGTTCGAACTAGCATTCTGATTGCTGTCAGTGAATATCGAGGACGAAAAAACTCCCCACATCCGTGATTTCAAACTGAGCATTCTTGTGAAGCAGTAAACACACGACCTTCAGTGAACAAACATTCCATGGCACTATCGTCTGCTTGAGCCAAACCCGGCATTGGATACGAATGACGCTTACGTGCAAGGCGTCTTGGCAAACCAGAATCAGACAATACACCCACCGGCGTGGGACGTTGTTAGGTGTTGACATTTTTTGCGCTTTGTAAACACAAAGTCCACTATCGCAGACTTTGATCAGACCGAACAATGCAGTGGTTTTGCTACGGGGGAGCGGGGGGTGGTTTGAGCCCGGTGACAGCAGTGTCGGAAGTCGTCGTCTTCCGGTGGCTTTGATTAATTAAGAGATGGCGCATCTGGAAAAAGCCGCACTGTGTCCGGCTGGTCACACTGGTACAGCTCATCACAGATCCTGTGATAGCTGGTGGTCCTTGGAACGTGAGCATTCTTACCTTGGAGTCACCTCATCTGTCCTATCCTCTCGGAGCACAGCCTCGTCAAGCTGCCTCTAGCCTCATCGTTGTGTTCTCGCGTCTTATATCGCCATAAATAAACGATGTGACGATAAAACATGCTAACGAACTCCTACACCTACAAGGTACAAGATCTGATCCAACCTAAGCTGAAGAGACAACGAAGTATCGCACGATAACCGCAGTTTGTTTAGCATTTTAAATTCATGGGGAAGGAATGGATGAATCTGCAGGAAGGAATCTGCAAAAGCTGCTTACATGTGTACATCCACTACACAAGTGTTTCGAAATAGCACTCTTGTAGTGCAAGTCGTATGATGTAATACATGTGTTATATGAGTAGATGAGTGAGATTTGTTGACCTAATAATTGTCTGCATAACTCAGAAGTGTTCTAAAAAGGAGCTGCCCCAGACACCGACAAGGTCCCATGAGCCATAGAGTAAATACATCGTGGGAATGTGGGACAGCAGGCACAAGGCCTCCTTCGCTAATCTCTAATGACGCTGTCCGTCAAAGCCCAGGACGAAAAATAGAGCATATTGGTCGTAGTATTCATACTAAACTCTGCGGTTTCTATCACAAGCACGGGTTAAAAACGGCGGTAGATTACAAAAACCCAGACATAAGAGTAGACCAAAGATACAATAAATGACGACGGCATTTTGTCAGCGTTTATATTAAGACCGGCTGACCGGTGGATGTTCCGATCCCACTGAGAAGGATTCATTAGCGGAGCACCTGGCGTCGGCGACACGTCAGCTGGCTCGGGTGTAGCTGTCGCACCGGATCAGTCTCGGCGCCTCAGACACAGCTGCAGCTGGCAGCTGCTGACAGACAGCTGATCACCCCAGCAACTGCCTGACTTCGCCCACAACTGGACGGGGAGCTCAGACCACCTACCGAGAGCTTGCTATACGGCGAGACAATCATCATTATCATTGGGACTTCGTTGAGACGATAGTGACTTTCCCTTAGAAGGGATTTCCTGAGTGATGAGTGGGAAGGAACAACGTTTAGTTTTCTAAGTGGACAGAGTCATCGGTGGACTGGTGTGTTTCGTCTGGCTTGGAGGCGTCGTTGAGATTCAGTCAGTGTTGCGCAACAGTCGTTGCCGGTATCTGATCTATCGTGGACTGCCTGACCGGCTTTTTGACCTCGTCAATCAACAGCCAATGACCGGTCCGCGCCGCTTCTCATACGATCTCATCACCGTTAACCGCCATCGATGGCACACCAACAGCCCGTCGGCAGGCTCAGCTACAGGTGCTGGGTGCACATCTGCACGCGCTTGAGGCGTGGGAGGACTTTCGCTGCTGCCTACTTTATTGCAGATGAGATATGCCTTCGCTGACGATGCTGAAAATTACTGGCTCTCCCTCATATTCGGTAACCGCAAGGCAGCTTTCGGCCTGCGTTCTCGGGGTTTCACGCATGCTCATCCATATGCGCAGCAGTTCAGAGCATTCATTTCTGTCGTCTTCCCTGTTATCCGTGAAATAGAGCAACCAACTCTTCACTCAAGATCACACAATATTTTTAGATATACCTATCTTAGGATGGATCAAGCCCGACAACCGATACATACCAGATAACCATAGTTGCCCGCTCTCCAGTATCTCCGGTTTAACATACCGATTAAGGCAGCCATATGTCCATGTTAGGCTTGCTCACGTACATTTGCCACCGGCCAATGTGTTGCAACACATGCCGGGACCATAAAACAGAGCACCCTTGCACGCACATGCAACATTTCCCCGCCGATAACCACCCAATTGTGTCAGCCATCGATCACGCGACATTCAGTTCCTCTCATCCATCCGCCTAATTAGAGATGCTTTCTCGCGCAGCGTGTGCGCGCCTACACACGTTCGCAGCGGGAGACTACAGCGATAAACACTCTTAGAGTTTCTCCGCGACAGAAGACCCGACCGTGACACAGCGGCGCGCGCGCCACCGCCGTGGATTCTAGGTCAGACAGTACACGGTCAGTCACGTGGTAACCGCCCGAGGGCGCTGCTCCACAGGTTGGCGTCCGCCGCCGGCTAAACCGAGCACCGCACGTGCCCCCGCTCATGGCTTTCTATAGAAAGTGGCCGTACGCTGTCGAGCGGAGAACAACGATGGCAGGTGGTGTAAAAATGAACAAATTGTGGCTCCTTAGAACGGGCCGAACAATGAATGGGCACTACAGTCGACAGATCAATACTGGCGCCGCGAGGCATCTAGGATAGCCGCACTACAACAGCAGTGACAGCAAACATGTAGTCAGTATTGTTGAGAAGAGGAACGACATTCGGACGGTTTGAGTGCGTCTGAGATCACTGGTTGGGAGCGATTGTCCCCGCCGCGACTCGGCCACTCTACGTGAGGCGACTGTCGCGCCGAAGATGAATCAGCCGCGCCTGCAAAGACTCGGCTGCGCGCCCTTAATCTGTGCGCTCCACTCATCTTCCGACGTTGTCGCCTCGACGCACCTCCCCCTCCCTCCCCCTCCCCCGAGGCGTCGGGATCGACGGTAAAAACGCGGCGGAGATCCAGCTGGACGTTCCAGGAGAGGGTGCATGAGTCAGCAGCCGAGCACCGCACTCGGAAATGTGCGCCCCGCTGGTAGCCATCTAATTTATTTGCTAAACAGGATTGATGACATCCGGTCTTTAATTTTCTGAATCATAGTTTTGTTCGCAAGTTTCTCTGGAAAAAATTAACGACACCAAAAATACTCCCTTCCCACTAGACCCAAAATTGCATGCCCCCAAGCAAAGTTAGCTCGGCCAACACACGCAGCGCATTAGCCGGAGGGTGTCTCGCGCGTGTTGGCGCGGGAGCGTCGTCGGCGGCGGCGTGGTCTAATTTGGCGCGCTTCCGGTGGGGCAGCGGCGGCTGCGAGGGAGGTCCTGCTGGGAGCCTGCTGGTAATGAGTGAAGCCCCGCACCACCTCCATCCGGTGCCGGTCATTCATCAGGAACAAACAGGTGCGAATAATTCATCTCTTTTCACACAAAAAGACAGTCGGTCTTGACCACGCTTTTCCTTTTTTCCAGATGTGGCATACAACTAATAGTGAGGATGCCAGTGCTAAATTAAATAGGATAATTCATTATAGGGAGGTACACCTGAACGTATGCTCTAACGCTTGCCATACAAATAAAAACAAATTAACCCGCGCCCCACCGGGGGTCCAGCGCCACCTTCGCCCCACCGGGGGGGGCATCGATGGCCCCCATCTAACTCCGAACATATGGGCGTTAGCGCAAATCTGCAAAGTGCAATAGAAAGCTCGTGTAAATTCAGTAAGAAATTACTTCACATGTTTTAATGCTCAGGTCAAATTAGGTCAAGATCGGCTATTTTCACTCAAATATGCAATGCTTAAGCAAACTGGGCATAACTCTTATGCCATTAGAGCTATTGAGATCTGGTAAAGTACATTTTATAGGAAATTGTCAGTCATTTTTCTGGTATGTGAAACGTAAAGACCTCCCGCCAGTGGGTTGACCTCCAGAGGTCACCTCGTGACCTAAGATGACCTGAGGTCACGAAAGGTCACAAAGTGACCTTGCCGTATCTCAAATGAAAGCCAGTGCCGGGACAAACACGATGGTTTTTGTTTCAGCGCTCTAGCTTAATTAGGTCAAAAGTTATTGTCAAAATACTGTTTTTGACCCCTGGTGACCTTGGATGACCTTGGAGAGGTCAAAGGGCAAATGTAGCCCCTGGAATCCGTGAAAGGGTGTCTAAGAACGCTTTTCTGATCAAGCTGAGCATTTTCAATCGCTTTTGTGACTTTTAGATCATAAGACAGCTTTTCCCCATGTTTTTTTCAATGGGATAGGTCACCTCGTGACCTGACCTCAGGGCACGAAATCGAAAATTCCCGGATATACACGTTGTAGACCCTGGAAGGGTCATGAAGTGTAGGAAGTCTCAAATTGATCGACTTCGAAATGTAGCTCTTACAGAGCTCTAAAGTTGAAGTGACGTGACCTTGGCTGACCTCGTCTGGTGACCTGACCTTGGGGGACCCGGGGTAAAAAATTTCAGGGATGGTGGGAAAATGATGCAGTGAGAGGTAGAGCCCTCAACCGCGGCGCTGCGCCTCTTCGTTTTTCTGCTATCCCGGAAAAACCTTAGGGGCCATCGATGCCCCCGGTGGGGCGAGGGTTAAGCCATTGGCATAGCTTTCGGTCAGAATGCTCCACTTCGATCATTCCAGACACATCAGCGGTTTCAGTACGTTCTATTCACGTACCGACCGCAAGAACGGACTTATCGACCCATGTAACCGCGAGTTATATCAGTCGACAAGGTCATCTCCGCAAATACAGCGTACTGAAACTGTTTATACATGTGCGGTAAATGGAGACTGTTCCACAACGCGTCTGCAAACGCTGGTACAATGCCACTGCGTGCTTAT
This sequence comes from Lepas anatifera, assembly GCA_034440635.1. Taxonomy (NCBI): domain Eukaryota; kingdom Metazoa; phylum Arthropoda; class Thecostraca; family Lepadidae; genus Lepas; species Lepas anatifera. Next base: position 222,234 of record JAOTON010000343.1, read on the forward strand.
TTATTCTTCTTTTTTGTTTGGAGGCCTTTTGCACGCAATGCAAGCGAATACTCGCAATGAGCCTGAGACTACCAGACATTAACTAGTATAGGTGTCCACCAAATATCATAAGATCCTTCAAAATTACACCAATTGAAAGAACAAAATTCAGAAATATGGGTAAGAAACTTTATTTTATGACAAAATATGACCGCTAAAAGGTGACCTACAGCTTGGAGGTGCTTCGGGAATCGTCAATGACATTATCCGTGAAACGGGTCATGCAAGAGTCAAGGGGCACGTCTGGAACTTTTTGCCGCGGTGGGCAAGCCTGTATCCATTTACACATATGCATAAAACACTGAAAATTTGTGTTTACTTTTCTTTGTATTCAGCCGGCCGGATAACTTGTCGTCTTAGGATAACTTAGCTTAGGATAACTTAGCTTAGGGTAACTTAGCCGTCTTTGTCACATTAAACAGAACTGAAACGATTTAGAAATACCAAGGGGAAACATGCTCGTCCTTAAATTCGGAATTTTCAACGAATTCAGTGCCGAATCTCGCTTTAGGAGCTTTATTTGCAGCCAAATATGGGGGCAACCACTTTGTAGAGCAGACAGCCGGCCAGGCCCCGGTGGGAAAAGCTGTGGTAGAAGCGTTAACCTCAACATTACACCTCGACAATATCACCCGGAAGTTGGAACGCTTTGACACAGTCATACTGACAAAGAGGATGCTCAATTGCGTATAAAGTGTATGCTTGAAGCAGTTTTCTCTCCAGGTGGTGTAAATTGAGGCAGCCTCCCAACACTTCTCTGCGGGAGTCGCTGGCACCGCAGCGCTCCACTCGTGGGCAGCACTATTTCAGGCCGAGGCTCTGCGCAGGTGGTCGGACTTACCGTGTGAACATTAAGGTGAGAGCCGTGAAAATGGACTGTTCTGCCAATCCCAGCCAACAGCTGGTTTGCCAGCCGGAAAAACAAGCGAAGAGGACTGGCTGTGTGGCATTTTCCATCGGTGAATACGGGCTAATGCGAACTGGAGGGTTAAGACAATTTTGATATATCAGCCAGGTTGACTTATACACAGCACCTGCACATTTTGAACACTTGTTCTCATCTGAAAGCAAATTTAGGGCCTAAAACATCCATTCAGGCGAAATACAATTTAGGTAATCGTCCTTGACCTTCCCCTTTCCCGTTCTTCCTTTCTGATCGATGTTAAGCCGTTCTCGTTGGTTCTAGGCCCGGAAAGCCCAGGCACCCTAGTCTGAGGTGCATGAGTCCACGTAGAATTGGCAAAATATCATCCATGGAGACATAGGCGGATCCAGTATTTTCAATAGGAGGGGACACTTTGCTAAGGGCGGGGGAGGAAAATGTGGGTCTGGATAAGCACTATCTAGGTCTGGAGGGGTGTCATTTAAACCATTAAAGCAAGGGTGCAATTTCTCAAGGCGCGAGAATCAGAGGGGCGCCCAGTTACATCATTGGGGCCGCTAATACATGCGTAAGGAGGAGAGCGACGTTTCAGTACATCACCAGAGCGGTTTCAGGGAGCACCGGGGCTCGGTGTGGGGGCGCCTGGTGGATCGGCGACGGTGGAAGGGGGCATGTGCCCTCATGTCCTTGAATTTACCTACCCCTGGACACGTTTTGTTCACGCCTCTGCAGCGAGTGCAGGTGATATGGCGAGACAATGAGTCAAGAAGCTAACCTATCAATCATTCACGTCATCAATCTGCACAACGATACCGTTACCAGAGGACCATTTGTGCTCGGTGCCAGTTGCTCGTTACACACCATCAAAGCATCGACACCGTAAAGCCATAATCTGTTCGAAATCCGCTGCTGACAATCAGCACTAATGTGACGCCTTAATTTGTGGACTGACCGACCAGGATCCCGGATGGACAATAGGGACCCTTGCGGCTAACGACGCCGAGAAGACTGGAGTCTCTGGAAAGTAGTCGATCGGGCGGGCTTGTGAAAGCTTCCCGAGACGGCTGGTGCGCTGAGAGGGACCGGTCAGACATCCGGAAAACTGTAGCACCGCGACCGACAGCGCACCTCATCATTGATGATACCTATCGGGTGAAATATAATCTCCCAATTCGACATTTGAGTTCAGCCAGATCTTCCTCAACTGGAATCAGTCGGTCGAATGTGAAACAAGGTTATGCCCATTTGAATTCCAGTCCGACAGGTCAGAAGCGTATTTCGGAAACCGCGCACGATGTAGAGTGTTTGGCAATCAGACGCAGATGTCTTCAGTGAATGAGCGTGCAAACACTGCGTCTATTTTCAATGAGACACCATTGCCATTCAACATTCATTGATTGTTTCCTCTCGAGGAAAAGTAGAACAAGTAATGGAAGAAGCAGCAAAGCTACCAGAATCACAAAAACATAGCTCAGGAAAAACGTCAGTAAATCAGCTAGCGGGGCGCACATTCCGTGAGGAGCACCGCTAAATCCCGGGCGGCCGACATACCCGGTGTCCAGTTTCACTGCAGTATACCATTCATCTTCCCTGCAACTCAACCACGGTCCAGGTGCAGCCCTTTCCGGTTCGGCCACGGGCCGTTCTGTCGACAGCCTCACGCCGGGATTAATTACCCGGCAACTGCAGCTCCAGCAGCCGACAGGCCGTGCACGGAGAACGTGCCCTTTCATCTGGCCATGCATCTACCGCAACGGTCGGAAACCGATCTCAGTCCTAGTGGGCCCGGGTAACGGGCCGTGACCGGCGCGAATTTGCCGGGACCATTTACACTTGTACATACATTGGCTTGTTTATAGGTTAAGCTGTCATCGACATCGTGCTACACATTGAGATTAGTTTGAGAGGTGGTGAAGAAAGGTCCATTTCAGACACCGTTGACGTCTCGATATATTTTGGATGCCCTGCCCACCCATACCCATGTGTTGATTTTTGTGGGAGGCTGTCTTTTTCTCATTGTGTGTGAAAGGGTCACGCACAAATTGATTTCCGAAAAATATAAGCAAATCCATGACGTCCCCATTTCAGGAATCGTGCAACCCCCTCACATCGTTGTGGTGTTAGCTCACTAGTGTTATGGACATAACTGTGTTTTTACTGTGTTTACATTACAAGTGCAGGCCCCCCACATTTCCATGCAGGATTGTCACAGTATATGTTGCAGCGAAGCCTGCCAACTCAGACCCTTAACACCCGCACTGGAGAGGGCCATGGCACTGGCACGCACTGGAGGGGAGCCTGACAACCCCCCTCGAAATCTCAAACACCATGAACAGTAGGAAAAACACCCGGTTGCGGATAATTGGGGGCTATTGTAATCTACATTGTAGCCAACTTTCATTGACCTAGGTCAGTATCTTCAAGGTCAAATGGGGTCACAAATGACAAATCTTAGTCGTGTTAGGAGCCTATAAGGAAATGCCGTAATTGTGAGAAAAAGTAAACATACGGGAAGCGGACAAAGGTCATAGAGGGAAGGCCCCAAACGATCTTTCTTACAATTTTTGGGTCCAGGCCATTCAAGGTCATTGACCTATGACGTCACAATAGGCTATATTTCCTATAATGTATCCTATAATTAAAACTATAGTAACAGTTGGGATGGAAATTAGGATTGATGTTGACCTTTAAATTGAGCTACCTTTACTATGACGTCATAGCAAAATATACGTCATACTGGGCAATGTCATCTGACCGAAAGCACTGGGGCCAATGACCTTGAGAATGTCTGTATGATCTGAACTAATGACATTTGACATTGACCCTCATGTGAGTTGGCATTAAATATCATCTCGTTTATATGGCGTTATAGCGTCACCACACGGTCTGCAATACAGACGAATTAATGCGACCGCGCGATTGTGGCAATCTCAAAATATACGTCCTGATTTTGAAAGCTTATAAATAAAGAAGTTGGCCGATTTTCAAAACGATTTTTCTCCAAACGACGCCCCATCGAATTCTCTCAAATATGGCCTAGTAACGTTTTTCGGCAACGAACCGTTCTCCGGCCACCACGGAAAAATAGGTGGGGGCCTCCGAGACCACCTCCAGTGTGCGTGTCGAGCCCTCAGATATCAAACTAGATCTAAGACGAATGAAGCATGTATTTTTTATGGCTTCTAAGAGGATATCTCGTAGAACTACTTAAATGGACAAATTTGTCCTTTAATAAACATTTCTAGGTAGGTATGTATATTCCTAAGTCCGGTCTCGAAATTCGGCTTTGGCTTGTGTAAGAATCAGGAGGATTTCGGCACCGGGCCACAGAATCCTCGTCGGGATGCAATTTTCTGAGAAAAGGGTTTTTCATGTGCATACGTTGATCATCAAATAAATTCAGTTAAAAAGGTATATACTGGCCTCTCTCCTTGCATCCTGGATAAAACAAGCACTTAGATTATATATATTCAGGCACAGCCCTTCGTCAGAATCAAGCAGGCTAAATCTCAAATTCTCAGTCATAGTGAAGCCAGACCTCGAAACCTATCAACGTTCAAATACATTTTATATTTATCAGGCCTCATCCACAGATGCCCATACATTTTTGGAAATTCGGGGCTCAATGTACCTATTATCTATGACTACACATCAGCTTGGTCGTTGATCTATTAAAGCCGAACATGAGACAACTTCAAATTCAGAAACTTATCATCAAAGGACTCCATTTTTTTAGAGGGACGTACCATTATGTGTTTGTCCCAGACGTATCATTATGTACAGGGTGTCCTAAAAGTCAAGGACGTACTTAAAACAAATATATCAGGTCATATCAATGTGGATATCCAGTTTTTCATATGACATGAAGGAAAAATCTAATGGGAATTTTTCTGGTATTTTTCCTCATCATACCAAATGTTCCCCCTGATTCACGGTGAAAAGACCAAGCTCCTACAATTCTTCCTAGAAACAGGTTCAGTCACAGTAGTACAAATGTAATTCCGTTTTTTTCTACTTGAAAAACACCAGTAAAGAGCATCACCATTAGGCTACAGGATAGCTGTTTTGACAAAGAGCTCAATGTCAGATACAGGTAGTAGTGGCCATAGACTAGGCTCTCCAGTCCCAGCAAAGGTCAGAGAAGTTACCGCAAGAATTCAGCAAGATCCGAAGATTTCCTTGCGGCGCCTGGCTGGAAAAGTGAAAACCAGCTACTCATCAGCGGTTCAGATCTTCACCAAAGTGCTCAAGCTAAAGGCCTGTAAAATTCCTGTGTAATAACGTCTTCTTAACAACTGTTAAGAAGACGGCTGCTTGAGTCCAACAACACATAGTGCCATCGCTAAAGGTGCCGCGGTCCCCTAACCTGAGAAAATTAGATTTCTTCCTTTGGGGGCACTTAGGAGCCCGGTATACCAAGACAACGCTGAATATATGGGAAACCTCAAACGAGCTATTTCCGCCGGCACCCGCAAGCTTCCCACCGAGAGATACAGGGTAGAACGGAGGAAACAAAGCCAGGCGCTAGTGTGTGCGGAGTCAGAAATGGCGGCCATGTACAGTATCCGCTTGTGTGATGCTCTGAGCTGAACAAGCACGTTCTTACAGCAATGCAATACATTTCCAGCGTTCGCTATCGTTTGGTGTTATTTCCGTACTTCTTGGACAGTTTGTTCAAAAGTTATGAGGAAAAGAAATGTGTCCGCTACTTTTGGGGCACCTTGTATCTAATGACCTCCATATGAGTCCAACTTTTTTATAGAAGTTAGAACACATGTTTGGTAATCAAAACTCTCACACTCAACTCTACTCCGTAAGTTTAGAAAATACCTCAAAAATGTCAAAAAGCCTTTCGTAACTATTCCCCCAAGTAATAAATCTCTCACTGAATATCGTTTTTCATCGACATGTTTATGCATTATTCGCCAGTTTGTAAACATTCTGAGCTTGTTGACTTATATTTATACCACTATAAGCAAATTGCTTTCACTGGTCTTCCGAGTAAGACACTTTGAAAAAATGAACGCCAACTCTACAGAACATGGTTTATTCAGTATATGTTTATAAACTCTGGATAATATGTTTTCGATATAATTCAACCCAGTTTAATGTAATCCCGGACGCATTATTTCTGCAACGTAACTGTTTGCGCTAAAACCACACACATTATTTCGGCTCCTGCTTCTATTCCCCACCGCCCGGTGCGTCCCTAATTTCAGCCCGGCTCCGAGCTCGGCGCCAAATGGCCTCTCCCCGCTCTGCAATTGCGCGGGTGCAATAGTGCAGCGCACGTGACGAGCCGGCTGGAATGGGGTGACGCCGGCGGCAGCGGACAGTCGGAGGCCAGGTGCCGACACAGAGCGATGGCGAGAGGTCGCGACGCCTCAGGCACTGACCTAAATGTTACCGGTGAACGAACGCAATGCGCTGGAATTTGTTAGCTGCGTTAGCACGTGAGAATTTAGAGCGATATTTCACACTGTGTTATTGGAGAGTGAGTGTAATCAGAGTTAATATTCAGACGTTTTACATGCCACATGACACTTTGAGCGTCTGAATTAATCCCTCTATGGATTATGAGAGATATAGCACTTCAATATATTCAAACATAGATGATATCAGAAGTGTTGGATTACTGTACAAACTGGATTGGGGCTTCTGTGGGTAAACCGAATACATGTTCTGATTTACACAATTCGATTCTAATCCTGACAGATCTTACTTGCCGCAAACTTGTTGACCAGGGCTGACAAGCCGAAGTTTACTCGATGTAATACATCGGTATCATTGGATACAGTAATTGTCTGACACTGATGCGTTTTCATCATAAATCGATCATAAGTAAGCATAGATTTACGAAGAAAGCTCGAAATCCACAACATGGTATCCTTGTTGGTTCTTGCGATGGTGTTGTAAATCAACTGACTGGGTGCACAGAAAATGTACTCGGCGTAACCTTTTGCTGACCTTCTGGTCCTACGCAGACTGCTTACTTTGTATCAGCTCATCTGCGGTGGCCTGCTGATCACGCAACGCAGAGTATTATCAGCAATAACATTATTTTCCATTTAAATTTGTGCGTAGGAAATCCACTAAAATCAGAAGGTGAAGTTGACACACAAAAACCTTCATTGTGGCTATAATCTTCGAACAAAATACGCCGGCATTCCATCGTTTAGTGAAAACTCGGCATTGAATCCCCTTCATTTTTGCTTAATAGCCCGCCGTACGACGACACTAAAAGCAAATACACAGCCAACAATGGAAACATCGCGACCTTCGTTCCCGTTCGACCGAGCGATCCGGCACACAGTACGCAAAAAAGTGCCAACAGGTGTCACTGTGTACATACTCAAACGATACCCATGGCAGCCTGAGCTTTGAACCCGGAGCGAAAGTGCGCAGTAAATGTATCCGTTTCGTTGTGAGTGGTTTTTAACACAAATGCGTCCAGAGAACCACATGAAGACCACGCCACTCGATACCGTTCCATCAAATGCGGTGACAACCTCCCAACGGTTTTATTTTGGGTCCACCTGCTCATTAGTATGCTAGCCGATACTCTTGACTGCTCACTATCGCGGTTAAATCAAGCCTAATTAACCAACCGCTGAGCTGAACAAGACTAAAGGCGGGCAGACGGTGGTGAGGTCAGTTGCATCCTCCTCAAATCTCTCACCACAGCTTCCTACCACGAACTCCACGCTGCCAAGCCAGCTCAACCATTGCATATATTTATACAATCATCGGGATGTAGCCACCGGGACCACAGCTCAGCAGAGTGCCCCTGACAAGCACCCTGTTCTACGGCAGGAGCAGGGTTTGGCATCACTGCCAGCGTCGGCTTCGATAGCCGTTGGTGCTGAATCACGACCGACGCCCGGACACCAACCTTCTCAAGGTCCCGCCGACTCACCCTGAACGGTCTCTCGGGGTGTGCAGAACCGTTGGCCAACGAATATCAACCGCTTCATCGTCAGTTCTTGGGAAAGAATTCGCATCGATCTATTGGGTCTGTTTTGCATTCATTCCTTATTCGGCACGCTCCATCACATCCTTATTTGGAAAGTTCCTCCAGCTGCATAGATCGAGACGGCTGTGTCAACCCACCAAAGCAGTAAGTCATACCTGGCTCGATCAAGCTCAGCTCAGCTGGGTTCTGAGACTGGACCAAGGTTGAGATTAAGGCCGATCGGTCAGCATTGGTGCTTCGGTGACTCGCCCAGCGCCCATATCGTGCTGCCGTGCCACCTCTGTGCCGAATCGGGTGGTCCCCGTTACCGAGGCGTAAAAATCGGGCCTACAAACCAGCCAAGCCCGGCCTTCTTTGTACAAGTTTTACCGCGAGGCGCATGCGACGAAAAGGAGGTTCTGCATAAGAAGACTCGTATATATTTATCCATCAATGGTAGCATGCATGAACAGAAAAACAGTGGAGCCACACTTCCATTTGTTTTTGTAGGTGTTGGGAGACAAGAGGAAAATCTACGGAAGGTACCAACCATCCGAATGTTTCATAATTGACAAACCTTGGTGCCAGTCGGAGCATTACTCATTAGAATAAACAGCAAATTTATAACATAGCAAAGGATGAAAACAGAGAGGCGCAAGATGAAATATTACACTGGCGGATCCAATGGGGGCCAAAGGGGCCGTGGCCCCGACCAAAGCCTAAAATAGCATCGTTTGGCTCCCTCCCCAAAATACCAAATTTTGGTCGTTTTTTAAATACTGCTTTTGCGATTTTGTATCGATTTAGCCCCCTCCCCCAGGTTGGTTTGGCCCTCTTCAAAAGTTGCTCCTGAATCCGCCCAGAAATATTACTACTGGTATTTAAATGCCCAATATTTTATGTTTGCCAATTTTCCAGCGCAGTCGCAACAACTTAGTCATCGCGAGCTGCGATCACTCTGATAAGTATGACTCGTTCGCAAGCCGACAGGTAAACATCCGCACGTATCCGTTCAATCATACCTAACGCAGGTTGTGCGTTTACTCAAAAAATAATCTGCAGCAACGAGATGTGGAGAGATCGGGCAATTTCAAGATCAAAACCAATATTACCATGAATTGGCAGCAGCAATATATCAGCAAGACACCTTGGCAAGATCACTACCCAAACATTACACCTACACTTGCACTTGCACTTAGCAGAACCGGATATGGGGCCAAAATCAACGATATAGGAGTCCAAGCGAACCTAACTTTACGACACTGAACTAACTTACCATGGCGTCCATCTGCTGGGTCGTACGAGTCACCACCTTCTACTTCATGGCTGCAGACCTAGTGCCAACACAAACGGCACGGTGACGACCCAGCCCACTGTACCACACATGCACCAACAGCCACACCGGTGTCTGCCTGGGAGAGCGGCAGGCCGCTGACTCTCTGAGAATATCCTGACAATGTGGAGACTCTTTCAGGTCGCAAAGGTTCTCAACGGGTTTGTTTAATGATTACACAAGTGATAAAGTCTATCTCTGAATGCGTGTTTTTTGTTGAGTTTCCTTTGGTTCTTGTGATTATAATTTTGAACAGGTGTTACAACAACTGTGTTCCGGCCTAGGAATGAATACAATTTAGGATAATATGGGGATTGTACATACGTTTGCAGTCTTTTCATATTTACTAATATTTTCAAAATTCAATTAAAATAATCAATAGTTACCGAACCCAAACACAAAGATAATGAATTCATCAGTCTATATATATATATATATATATATATATATATATATATATATATATTATATTTAGATTATAAAGTTATCGTGCAAGCAGCTCCTGAAGCACCCCCACAATGCACAATGTTGGCACACCATCCGTTCTTCCGCGTCATTAAGGCCCAACAGCCATGGTAAGACATGGAGTTCCGCGGCATTCCTGTCGGCTACCGGGTGTGGGCAGGTAAGATTAATGAGAGACTTAGATCCGAACACTAAGGCGAGATCAGATTAAGATGTGCTGCAAAACTGAATGTGCCCAGAAATGTGTCGTAAATATGTTGATGCTGGAAACTGCGGAAGTTAGTTAACACCAGTTAAAACACGACGAAGCGAGAATATTTGTCCACAAAAATACGGTTACTGAATATTAAGGTAAAAATGTTTCAGCGCTGAAAAAGGCGGATAGTGGACTCAAGTTTGCCAAACTGAAGTCACCGCAGTTTGGAAAAACGAGCTATCAAAATCTGACAGTAAGAAAGTCCCAAGCAAAATTGCACTAAAAAATTTTCGGAGGGAAACGTGCCCATGAAAATATGATACGAGATTTGTGTACGAAGAAACATAATATGTCGAGTTGTTCTGCAATCTTACCTTGGACTGTATGCATGATCTCGAATATGTAATTATCAGGTGAAATTCATTCGTCCACACAAGCGTACGCCATCACACCTTCCCTCTATTTACACCCAAGGAGCATCTTCCGCCCAGAAAACGGGGAGAATCCGGACCAGCGCGGAACAAAGCGGACAACAAGGACAGTCACGTCTCCTCTGGTGTCGCACACGTCTACATCGATCGCCGGGTTTGGCCACGCCGCAAGGCGGCATAACAGGCCCATTAATAACGACGCGTGACAGCTGAGCCGAGCCACCCTAAGGTGGGTGGAGGAGAGATCAAAGCTTCAAACACAGAACAGCCATACTCGTAGAAAAGTAAATTCAAGTTGTATAGCTATATGTAATCCACTTTTCTGTTTGTCTTGTCATTAACGAATTTATCGGTATAGGCGGATCCGGGATTGCCGATCGGGGTGGGGGGGGCCTGGTCCGGGAGGCGCCATCCGGACCAGGGGGGCGCCACTTTTGACCGGCAAAACCTATCAGGTGGGCGCAAAATCTTATCGGTGGGCGCCGATTTTTGCAATCTGGGCGGGGGGTGGGAAGCGACATTTCAGGGGGTGCCGAGGGTCGATGGTGGCACGTGCCCTCCCCTTTGCCCTCCTGGATCCGCGTATGTTTGTCGGAGCTGTGTCCCAGCGCAGCCTTCTTCTCATCTAACCATCGCCAGGGATCGAATAGGAAGCGATAGGGTTAAAACGCCGTGTCTTTCTTCTAGTCTCATAAATCGAAGCTTCAAGGACAGGTGCCAGTTACGCGGGTAGGTGCTGGGTGGGGTCCCGACACGTAAAAAGAGGGAGAAATACAGACGCGCAGGGGCAGCCGATCAGAAAGTCGACACCCTGGGCTGATACCTCTCAAGTTATGACAGGTTATCTAGCTATTATACATCGCATCGAAAGCGCTGAATCAAGCAGTACTTCTAGTCCCTTAATTTTAATAATTTTCGTCAGAAATGTTCGTGCTAGTTCTTTTGATAAAGTTATAACTTCTAATCGCCCGGAAAAATAAAAACAAGCACTTTAAATATTATTCAAATGTGTACCGCGCTCGCGCTAGAGGCAGGCCAGAGGGACACCAGGTTTTGGTATTCCCATAAACTATGGCACATCGTGCCCGCGAGCACAAAACAAGCACATCTTCCAAAAACCTCAGACCACGAATTCACAATAGCTCAGGGTGATCTCCACATGGACATGTTAAAGTGACAGTGCCAACGACCACTCAAGTCCACATCACCCTGCTGCAATGTTGCATTTCACCCTGTTGGTAGGATTGCGTGCAGACCAACCGTACCGAGCTGAACGATACCATCACTGTCTGTAAACAGAAGCAGAAGGTTGTTTCGGTCGATGGTACCATTTGCAGCTAATGACACGTGTCGCAACACGGCATCGACTGAAGCCAGTGTAAATCATTGCTCGAGGCGCGCGAAAACAGCGCGCCAAAACACGACGCGCTCACGCGCCATTTATTCCGTCATTTATTTTTTAGCTGGCGCGGTCTGGCACGCCGCGGTCTTCCCCTGTTTTCTTGGCCCACTTGGTGTCCCACATTCACCGTCATGCGCTGAAAGAGCGCGGTCTCCAACCCTCGACGCACTGGGGCGCCATTTATTCGCGCGCCGCCAGACACATTTTGGCGCGTACGTCCGGCCGTGCTGTGTGAGACTGGTGATCTCATTGACCCCACCGGTCAACTGCGGCTACTGTAATGCCATTAGTATGACCTCGTGGGAGCGGACTACACTTCCGGCAGCGGCAGGGCCTTGATGTAGGCGGAAAAATGATGGCAATGGCCAGGGCCTGTGCCAAATGTTACACAGCCACTCCGAGTTGTGAGACTTATGGCTTCTGAAGTTCACTCTAGTTCATGTCTACGATGTGCTACATAAGTTCGGAGAGTCCCAGACTCATTAATGATACCACTTGTGCATTTACTAATCTTTAACAGATTCAACACCTTGTAAACAACCCAATTTTATAGTGTATATTTCTATCCTGGCATTTGACTGCATGTTTTTCGGGAAAGCAAAATACCACAGCTCTGATTCACATGCATGATTCACATGCATTCTGACGCTTCTTTTGGCAACCACAGAACAAAGCGCAGCCAAGAAACAACAGCCCGTCAGCGTGCGCCCGTCGGCGTCCGTCCCCCGTCGCCGTTGACTGACCTCGATGACCTGCTGGAGGTCGGCGACGTAGACGGCCTCCGTGTGCACGATCTCAGCGACCACGCGGTCGGCCTGGCTGGGGCAGGGGTCACCGGCCCCGGGGGCAGCCGAGGTCGGACTGGCGACAGAGGTCGCCGACGACGACAGGTAGCTGAGCCGCGGGCCTGGAAACAGGGCGGACAGGAATGGTGATGTGGACGATCTGGTGCCTGTCAGGCGCAGATGTAACATACATTTACATAGAAAAATCTGAGCTTTGTTTTCCAGATGGAGAGGTGCATGTTACATTTTGCAGTTGGCATAAATGAAGCCGTTTGTTTCTTTTGTTTGCAGAGTTCTGTCCCTATGCCTTGAAACGACAGGAAAGGTTTCACCAGCTGTATGCTGATACTGAAGCATAATAAGTAGAAGTTGAATAGTTCTATGCCTTAATCACATTTACATAATGTAATGGTTTAATTTGCCTTTTATTTGCAGCATTTTATTTGCAACGATGAATTTGTTTGAATAGTACACCTCAAGCGTGAGTTATTGGCAATCTTTAAGGTGATTAATTCTACAGTAAACTCAGCTCCAGTGCCTACAGCAGATGAGTAACATGCATACATTTCTTGGATCTGAATTCGACAGTTTTTCGCGTCACATTCGAATATATTGTATACTTTTGCCACATTGAACACGTTTAAAATTTTCAAGCGGTACAGTAAATCGCTGTATCAATCTTGTTGCACAATCTACTAGTTAAAAAATGGCGAATGTGAATAAACAGGGCGGGATGACTTAGTGGCTTCATGGTCCGTGTTCAGATCGGATAGCATAGATTAACGTGGGTGCAATCCCCACGGCGGGAAACCACCTTCCATGTCCAATGTGACCTGGTGCAGAAAATCCTTAAACAGCCACGCCAACACTCCCTGTAATTGAGCAAGTGTGCCTGTTGGAAGTGGCCCCAATAAAAAATAATTATAATGCATAACAAAATATGTCTCGCGTCAGACAGCAAGGGGTGGGTGCTGAAACCTGGAGTCGCCAAAAGCCCAGTTTGGCAGTGTGAATTTCACCGACATCGACAGAGAATTTAGGGAAAACGGCGGTGATGTCAGCGTGGTGCACGCAGAAAAGCAAGAGCTGACTACTATAAACACCCGCTGGGGCACCCGCTAGCACTGCTGTCGGCCTGTGCTTAGCATCACACAGCGTGATTTGATGACCCAGCTGAGTCACTGATTTAACAGCCTTGAGTGCTGTCAAGATCAGGTACTTAACCAGTTAAAGCGTTCAGAGGATAAAACCATGATAACGTGGGCGTTCAGCTTTGTCAATACGCCCTATCATGCATCAAATGACATGTTGCATCAGTAGACAGAGCCTTCGCTATGGCGTTGTTTTATATATTTTCAGATCGGTAACATGACCTGAGCGCGGCACCTGACCTGAGCGAGGATGTGACCATGCATGTTTGGGGGCCGTGGCTGTGTTTGCCGGCGGTCCGTGCTGATGCAGCCGGACGTCACTGTGTTCGTGAGGGCTTCCTTGCCCATTGCTCGGTGTGTGCCCGGTATTTTTGCGGGTGTGCGTCGTGACATTTTTGTCTGACTGTTGCGACCGCAGCGGCATGGCTGGGCCGTGGTGATGTGAGGAGGTTGCGATTAGTAAACATTGCGATGGCTGGCAGTATGACCGCGGAATTCAATATCCGGTGAAGTTGGTTGAGTTACTGTATGACGGGTGCATGTGTATGTGCATGTGGATGCGATGGATGGTACTTTCCGATATTATGTTCAAGTGAATGTAAAGTGCCATCATATAGAGGGCTCTCACAAACTTCGTGGTGGCTAGCCGTGCACTTGCTCCGGTTGGACGGTCGTGGTTGGTTGGTTGGGGGACTGTGTGCTGAGTTTTGAAGTGTGGATGCTCTGTGTGCAGTGTGATGATTGAGAGCATGTGCGGCAGTTTGTACTGGAAAAGGGGATGGGAGTGGGGAAAGGGAGGGGTAGCGAAGGGATATATATTGGACTGTGGGCAAGGGATGGTGGATGGGAGGCATGTGCCCAATTGTCGATTGTATTTTAAGTGTGCACTTGAAGCTATGTGTATGTGTAAATATACCCCGGTGGAAACCGGCGACAACAACAACAACAATCAATTGATGACCTGTAAATTTATCATATGCGGCTGTGTAATATATCCAATCTCAATAAAAGAGGCAAATGAAACTAACATACCTATCAAACAAACATGTATTTTCCAAGATATGCATATAGCAACAGCCTGCTCTGCTCAGGCCTTGAATCATATCAAAATTCGGTACGGAAACTTATCACGGCATAATTTAGCTTACTTCCTAGATCAACTAGGCATCAGTCACCTTAGAGTTGGGCCCTGGGGCTAATTTGCAGTAGGCTGGTGCACTGATTGTAATTAGCGGACCGCACGTGCGACCTACAGTCGCGCCGGCAGCCACGCGTGCAATGACAAATGCTTGCCGATGACTGATGGGAGGGGGCGGGGGGGTGCAGTGATCCTGGCACAAGCACGGAGTAGGTAATACAGGCATCCCCACGGTAGAGTTCATCACGGCCAAGAGAATTCCGATCCAATCCCATCCACATTAGAGGTTCCGGGTCATTCCGTTTGCTCGTCACAATCATCAATCCGAATCCCACCCATATTAAGAGCGTACTGCTGAATCAACCAAAATTGGGGGCGGATTTAATATCAATCTCCAAAATTACCCGAAATCTTCAGTCGATCTGATCCAAGGATTGGATTGGATATACATTTAAGATATCAGATCCATGGCCAACTCTACTGAAAAGAAGGATATCACGGACCTGAAAAGCCACCAGATCAAGGTTTTTGCGAGGCTGTCGACAGCAGCAGTCGCTCTCAAGATTGCAGGGTAATGGCTGTAGAAGAGCGCAATGTTCTGTCCGTATGCTGACGATCTGTCAGTGTTTGGTCACTGATCAGTGGGGTGTTCTGCTTGGCACAGGAGTTTGGGTAGACATGTGGGAGCTTCTTAAGTTTGTTCCTTAGTTCATCAGCTTTACCGTAACCAATTTTCATAGTTATTGACGGTGAACTCTCTTGACCGCGGGAGCTTGAAGTTTGAGCTCAATTTTGGCATTCCTGATATTGCCGCAATGCAGTCTCCGTAGACGAACTTCAGAATCTTTGCACTTTTTCCGGAATTTAAGCATATATTTTGGTCCCCTCAAACCCTCCAGCGTCTTATTTTTCTTTAGATTCAGATCTCCTTGGGTTTTTCAGACTCCAAAAAAATCTTTATACTTCCAACTCTATAATATAAGCATCTTGTACCCCGCATTCACAATTTCCGGTGACCAGTCCCTGTTTCCATTCAGCCACCAAAGTTCTAGTTTTGGTTTTGCGCTGGAATAGGCCCTGTTTCATCTCCTAACACAATATTCAATCGTGGTTCCAACTGGCACACCAATATCGGTTTGAGCTTCCTGGAGCACTCAGTAGCTATCATGGGCGGTTTTTTCCTCGGAGAACTGTGCCATACAGAGCGAAATATATCCGGGGCTAGCACGCAGACCACGTCAGCATTTGAAGAGAAAACGGCATTACTACCCGTTTGCAAGAGACAACTTTCATTGTTCAAAGTCGTGCATAATCGACTTCGGTATGGCCACAGGTCTGCCTACATATACCAACCAGTTGGTGACCTATTCCAATGCCCAGATCTAGTTTCATCACAGCCGTTGACCTTTGCGCTTCAGCAGGGAACTTGTTTCCAGTTTCAGTTTGAGTTTATTCCAAAGGTCGCCAACAGGTATGAATACCCAATAGCAGCTGAAGTAGAAAGGTAAGAAGTTAGAAGTTAGGAAATCAAGTGTTGAAACAATAAATGCGCAAAACAAGATATAAACACAGCCGGCCATCACGATTACATGTCACGTACACACTCATCTCTCGTCACATACGCTCCTGTCAGGTACATACATAGATTACATTTTTGTTTCTTCTTTTAAATTCAAAGGCACTTTGATGCTATACATCCATGACACGGTTTTCACATCTAAAAAGGCGTTACAAGCCTTTGATATGCTGCAGAATAAGTCATTGACGGTGTTTACTCTTGCGTACCTAACGTAAAACAACGCCCAGGTGCGGAGCTGTCGGGTAGGTACAGCCAATGGGAACTGAGAAAGAGAGGAAACGGCGAGGTTACCGCACGACCTCTGCTCTCGTTGGGCCGCTAGGGAGCTTGCTAAAAAAAACTGCATAAACGTTTCGCGTACTGGAGTGAAGAACCCACCGCTCGACACCAAATATACAACCAGATAAGAAAATTGTGTTTCACCCGTTCAATTTGTTCCATTTTATTAGGGCCACCCCCAACAGGCACACTTGCCCAATTACAGGGAGTATTGGCGTGGGTGTGGAAGGATCCTCCCGATCAGGTCAGATCGGACATGCAAGGCGGTTTCCCGCCGTGGGGATTGAACCCACGTTTTTCCATGCTATCCGGTCTGAATACGGGCAATGAAGCCACCGGACCCCATTTTCCGTTTGGCACAATCGTTGGTAAGTGCAACATTGAACAGAGTTTCTGGCCAGGCTGTGGCCAGCTAAGACTGTCTGTCCTTTGTCAGGATTCCGAAGCCATGCTTATTTCACAGAGCACGGTAAATAGAAGTTAACACATTTTGGCTCCGAGATTGCCTCGCTTTTGTTACGTTGCGTATGTATACAGTACTTTTTTCGGGGCGGAACTTTCCCCGGGATTGACGTGGCAAGTTTCTACCTTTTGTCATTCTTCGTCGGTCACGTTTTCACCGCAAGGAGTAAACACCAATACTACTCTGGGAAAATCGTGCAAAAGTAAAAAAATGGGACTCTGGGAAAGTCGTGAAATTTTCAAAGCAGCAAAGTACACATCAAAAATTTGGTATAGGACCAGTATGTTCAGTGAGTGAAGCATTTCTCTCAACTGCTGGGAACCGTCTTATGCAGCCCAGGCAGCGGCAAAAGCGGTATGCAATCGATTGCTTGTGTAGGTAATGACAATGTATTGATAATTAAGGCAAAGAGCATGCCTACCCGGGGAGGGATCATATGAAGTCATCAGCCTTGTCATGGGATGGCCGCTAAAATATCTAGGCCTTTTTATTACGCATCTATAGGAAATTCTGTCTATGAATTACTCAGTGCATAAGTCAGGAGTGACAAGTGAAGGAATATTATAGCGAATATTTTATATATCGTAATAAGAGTCTGTTCGCATCTCACTCCAACCTTTCCAATAAGGAAACACAAAACCAACCATTTGTACCGTTCTTTGCACTGTCCCCTGCACTGCTATGCCTGCGTTTGAAACCTTAGCTGCATGGGAGAATCTTCCGTACATAAGGGAAATGCTTCAGCTTTCTGAACCGCTGGTATGTGTAGGTATGTCTATGATCACATCAAAATGATCAGTCACGCCTTTTTATTATTCACAACCCAGTAGGTACCTATCCTGCTACTGATGGGCGTTGGGGACACTCACTTTCTCTCTCGGAAAGTGACGTTAAAGGCCCTTCCAGTTCAGGCCAACTTCCATATATCAGGGTAAAAATTGGTCTCCGCTGGAGAAGAAAATAGCTTTTCTGAAATATCTGTTTTGAAACCAGGCAAAGTTTGTTCTGTGCCAATGCATGGCAGCACACCCTGAATGAAGTCTGAATTATTTTGAACTGCACCCCCCCTGGATACGCGGCTGATCGCACGATGAATCCAGCCTTCCGTAATATCGACTACATGTCAATCAGTTTGGACCACGTGACCAAAACTCATAGCTCACGATAACACCAATTTCACCAGCTTTGCCGGTTTGTTAGAGACAGCTTCCTAACTCCACACAAACTTCCTCCCACCTATCCTGACCTTTCCAACCATTTAATGCGATTCAGCACCAAATGTCATAACATATCAAACGAGAACAGAAACACGTCTGAGGGACCGCGCCTTCTTCCAACTCATTTCATGTTAAAAAACAGCGCCATGGACCAACGGCCGGCCGGTCGTCATTGATATCCGTTCAAATTCCATACCATTCCTCCTCAAATTCAGATTTATGAATGACAATCACACTCTCATCAGGAAGCGCCTCATTTACGGCCGCCTGAAACCGATGATTGACGAAAGCTGGGACAGAGTTGAAAAATAAATCACCCGTTTCAAAACAACGGACGCAAAAGCGTCACCAACTGACACAACGTAAACTAACTCAGACAGATTCATTTCTCGCGAGTCTGTTGTTAACACCCAGAGACGCAGTGTTGCACTGGGGTGATGGGTGGCGTATTTTTCACCTCTGGAGAGGCACCAGCTGTCAGCGCCACTTCTGGTTTGTTGCCACCGTGTTCCGGCATTCAGCCGTGACGCCATAAACAAATGTCACTCGCCCAAGATGTTTTCAACTCTGATGGTGGTCCCCTGTGGAGATATGCGTGCGGACTGAAAATTATATAATGATGAGTGAGGAAAAACAAGGGTGCATATCTGCTCTGTGATTGCCTTTCAGCATTTCTCTGCGTCAGTGCTTACCTCATGTATCAGGCTCACAGAAAAAGGTATGCTTGGAACATGTTTTATTTTCCTTTTCTGTTCAGTGAGAACACCAATCTGGAGAATGAATATTCAACAACTTTCATTTCTGTTCGCGTGCTCAAATACCAACCACATGTATACCCTTACCTATGGATACATAACGAATTAGGCACAGGCAGCGTGGGTTGGCAGGCTCCGTGGTTAGAGCGCTTGACTCCTGATCGGGAGGGCACGGTTCGCATCCAGCCAGGGGCGGTGTTTGACAACCACATTTAACGAAGTCAATTGTAAGCCTCAGACCAAAAAGGCCACCTTGTGTGGATGGCTGATGTATGTTGAAGTGTTCATGTGTACTCAAGGCAGATCCACTATCATTATTATCATCATCAATTTCATATTCTGTTCCTACGGCAGATAGATCAAGAATATGGGAACAGAGGAGTAGTTTCAGGGCAGGCACACACTAATTCAAAAGTCAGGTTTTAAAAACCTGTTCCTTCATCACATGGTGGTATGCTTATTGATTGTAGAGCATGGACATGGCACATTGATAAGACCTAGAGAGGCAGCCAACAATTGTACTTTGTGAAACATTTATTTGATCCTCTCTCGCTCTCGCCCTCGCCCTCGCCCCTCTCTCTCTCTCTCTCTCTCTCTCTCTCTCTCTCTCTCGACTTAACAATGCTGACACCATTCAGGGATGACTAACCCTGGATGGTTTTGACACATCAGCGACGAGAAACACGTGTAAACATTCACATGCATTAACGAACTTCGAGTTTATCTAGCCCTGGAGGCCTGGTCTGCCCTGCGATACGGATCCCGAACCAGAGCGTATTTATATCTTAAAGTGCTCGACTTAGTTGCTAAGTGAAGGCATCTCTATTTGACTGTATGCATAGCGTCAAATAGATACAACAGATGCCGACCAAACATCTGTATGTATCGATGTTTGGTCGGCAGTCTCAGGCGTAAACCATACAGCATTTTGCCTAGTAGTATGCGATATATATATATATATATATATATATATATATATATATATCTTAAATCTGAAAAAGTATCTCAAGTTTCTTAAACAAAATATCTTATATAAAAAGTATCTTAATATAGTATCTCATAGCAAAAAAGTATCTTAAATAAAAAGTAGAGGTAAAATGTGCACGAAAATGTGTGATGCTTAGATTCAAGTAATATACCAACATCAATAATGCGACTACTGAAACCAGAGTAAAAAACAATAATATGCGCCACACTCTAGGTTATCATCAAAGCCAACATATGGCTGAATTACTAATAATCATACCAAGAAAATCAATGGACCGGAAAAGCAATGCGTAACACGTCCAGAACACCAGAGCCTGCTGATCTCCATCATGTTCTCTCACCTGGTTCGGCGGCCGTGCCGGTGTTCTCCTCAGCTCCGCTGCTGTCCTGCCTGGTCCTGCGGCGGACCAGCGCCCGCGGCAGTGAGCCGGCGCCCGAAGAGGACGAGGACGTGGTGCTGATGCAGGACAGGGGCCGCGGCTCGCAACCGCTCCAGCGGGTGGCCCTCGGCACCGCCCAGGCGGCCTCCCTGCGGCGTCCAGCCAGAGACGGCCACGAGTCTCGCCCAGTGAGGACTCGGGGCTCCTCGCCCGTGCTGTCGCTGGTGGTTGATGGGTCGTTGGAGGGGACGTCACCGGGGTCGGCCGTAGGGATATCGCCGGCCTCTGAGAGGCCACTGTCAGCCGAGAGGTCACAAGAGTCAGCGCGAGGCTGCTGCGGGCCGTCTTCACTGTCTCGTGAGACCAGACTTGAGGGTGCAGTCTGTGCCGAAGTGCCTGCGATATTCTGGCCTAGGCCTTCAGTGTTTCCGGTTTTGCGTCGTCTCGCTGCGCTTCCAGCAGCGTCACCAGAGGCTCTTTCTGACTTGTTCGGAATTATTTTGGCACTTTTGAGGAGAGTTGTCAGCCGGAAGCCGGTCACCTCGTCATCCTCGGTCCCAGGACAGTCTTTTGGAACATCATCCGTCTGTGGGGTGCCTTCTTGTTTCTCCTTGTAGTCTTCTAACACCTCTCTTTCTTGCTCATATTCCGTCGAATGTACTTCTGCTGGTTTCCCAGGCTCCTCAGACACCGTCATTTCCTCAGTCTCAGCAGTCAACACTTCACTATGCTCTTCGTTCAGTCCTGTTCCATGCGACGACGCCAACTCTTCCGCGATACTTTCAGCGGTCGCTGGTGACTTACGTCCAGCAGGTGGAGTTGTCTCTGTCTCGGAAGACTTGTTCTTCAAAAGAAGCGAGTCAAACAGCTCCAGTACGCAGTCCAGTCGGCTGGTAGAGCCTGTAAACACAGAACACACGCATAAACATATGTATCTGAGGGTCATGTCAAAGGTGAATGACCGAAGTCTTCATTAGGGAGTAGCTCGAACGACACATCAGCATCAACCACTTCACGGGAGTTCGCTCGCTGACAACTCAGTAAGAACGAAGCTGCTAGAAGGAGCCAGCATTCCCTAAACACGACTTTCACGCAGTATTTGAGAATCAGAGAATAGACAGACACTTCGACTGATCCGCGACAGTACCTATCATTATCTGGAACAGCAGCAGAGCTTGCAGTTCCAGAGCAGATAACACTCGTGCCAGCGAAACACACATCATCACTGTAATACCAGCTAATAGATGTAAATCATGGCCAGAGTAAAACTAACACAATCATTAGCGGTGATCCGTGCATCTTTGCAGTCATCCTCTGCTGTAGCCATTATATCATAAGCGGATCTAGGATTGCCGATGGGGGCCGTTGGGTTTGGAGGGCAACCTCTCTTAACGGCGTGGCCTATAAAAAGAGCGCCGAATCACCACTTCTTGCTCTTAGGGGTGAAAAGGGGAGGTAACGTTTCATACCTGGACCCGCCTCTGCACTAGACACGCACGCGCTGAGCTGTGTGCCAACTGGCAGCCAACATCAATTTAACAACAGGTATAACCGGTTTGGTGAAGCGACAGCGAGCTGTCGGGCTTGTGGAAGGTCGTAACCAGGCGTGGTTCTCCCTTCCTTCGTCCAGACGTCAGCTCAGCAGACATTCAAGCCGTCCCTTTGGGACACCGAAATCGCTTCATCTCGGGTCCCACGTTTCTCTCGGCAATAAAATACGCTGTCACAGGAGGCTCACAAAGAGAAGCCGAAAAGGTGTCTCAGTCACCTGAGCCATCTCTTGTTCCATACATGGGGCTTATCGCTGGTTTCCGGTGCGTTCTGCTAAAAAGACAAGCAGAAGATAACAAAAATATTGTATGTATTTGTATTTGTAAAGCTTTACTTATACTGACAATTCGGTTTCCTCGCAATTGCATAAATTATCAGACCAAGCATTCAAACCATCCGGGCAATTGATACATTATCCCTTTAGTTTTACTGTTTTAGCTTCATAGACACCCGGTACGTTAATTTTCCAATTCATCTATTCAATCATCAAAATTTTACCATAAATGTAGAAAATTAATGCATCACTGCACCATCTCAGCTCACGGCGTTTATCACCCATTCAAACACCCTGCATCATTCATGCCTCAGTTCTTGCAGCACATAGCTGTGCATGAGTGCTGCCGCACATAGACCGTGACCACACGAACACGCTCGTGTCCCCGCAATAGCTCTTGCCGTCGCTCTAGCTTACCATTCAGCACCAGCCCGCGCATCGCCAAGCGGTGACCTAGTAGGAAACTATGAATATGGAGAAGTGACGCCGAGAATGAACTTGAAGGTAAACATGTCCACGGCTCAGCTACTGTCAGGGGCCTAGCCACATATTTTTTCACAGGGGGGCCGTCGAACTGGCAATGACGGAGACAGGGTTTGCCTAAACATAAAAGCTTTCTCGGAAAGCTTAGCCGACGCAGGAAGCCAACATGAAAATTGGGTAAATTCACCTAGGCCCACGCTGGCAAAGGGAATCCTTCCAACGACCCACCAACCAATGCAAGAAACAAACCTTGGGCGAGCACCAGTAAGTGCCTATTTTGAGCGCGACGTCCTCCCTCTGGTTCAAAGATGGGGGACGCCTCCCCTTCGTCCCTCCCTCCCTCCACTTTTGACGGCCATGGTTACCGCCCAGAGGACAGACGTGTCACCAGACCGTCTGTTTTTGCTTGATGAGGGGAAGAGGGGGAAATATCCGTGTTGTCTCTTGACCATGTTGTGGCAGCTATTCCAACATCCACAATAAGGGCACCTCCAATTTGTGAAGTCGGCGCAGGCGACCAAAAGGCCCGCCCGGGCCGGTCGTATAACATCGTCGGCGTTATCCAGTCCCGAGACGTGCGCCAGCATGGAAACGAACGCCACCGACCCCAATGTCTAATGGAGTCGTTGGAACGTGGATCACGTACCATTTCAGAAACTGGTCCTGTGGTCCATCAGAGCCAGAGCGCTGGCAGACACAGCCTGCGGCTGAGCTCGGGGACGTGAAGATGGCGGATCGCACCTCGGGGTGCGGCTGATGGTGCGGAGCATCATCAATACTTCTGAAATTGCACCTTATAATGCTGGAGGTGTGAGGCGAAATTGTGCCGGCATCAGTGATAAATGGCGGCTAATACGAGCTACCGCCCCCGTCACAATTGCGAGAGCTGATCAGACGGACGTTAGGTTGCGAAACCACCATTCGCTTTTTGTTCGCATATGCCCACAACTTGCAGATGGGTGAGACCCGTGAAAACCCCAGAAAATCGAATCTCACATCCACAAATCAACGAAATATTTCAAATAAAATGAAATGAGACCTGGATGCTTCGAGCTATTCAAATCCTGAAGCATATGTAGACACCCTCTCTCGCTCTCGCTCTCGCTCTTGCTCTCGCTCTCTCTCTCTCTCTCTCTCTCTCTCTCTCTCTCTCTCTCTCTCTCTCTCTCACGCATTTCCCGGGTTTTTCGTCATCCTCCAGTAATTCAGTTTCTCCAACATATCACCCTTCCACAGTCAGCAAGCCTCCAGCAAAAATGCCTTCGCGTTACCCAGAACAGAGACGCCGCCACAATGGAACGGGCAGACACGCCGGGGCAAGTATTTTTCTGACGTCACTCAGAATGCGCAAAAAGATGAAGTTGTACGACTCCGGTGGAGGAAGGCTGAACATGACTCTGCGATGACAAGCTACTTACCTTGAACATCGTTTTTTGAGCAGATGATTTGTTAGATTGTACCGCGGCCAGTGGATCCAATTTCAATTGGAGCATCTCCTAAGAGTTGTGCTTGCAACCTTATTACAAGCATTATGCTGACACGCACACGAGCACATTCTTGGTGAGCTACGTCAAGAGTCGCGATTTGTTTATCAGTGACAGCGAATACAGTCTGGTAGAGTGTTCTGAAATAGAGCCATCCAACTTGTCGTAATTTAATAATGGCTATGACACACTGCTTCGCACGCGTTTCAGAAAACATGGTACCACACACGCATGAAAAGGTATCATCGACTTAATGGAAAAACCTAATCGTGCCCGAAAAATCGGCGCTTCCCGCACGAGCGGCCAGGCCAGTCATACCGGTAACCGGAGCAGGCTCAGTTTTTCACCTCAGTTACCGCGGCGGTGGGTTCCCATGCTGGAGGCGCAGCTGTCCCGCTGACCCGGCTTCCACACCGAGCGGTGGCAGACCACCTCACCGCAACTGACCCCTCTGCACGAGCCTGTAACTGACCCCGCGCCGCGCCCACAGCCGACCCCGGGCCGTGGGAGGGGCTCACAGGGCGGACGCTGACGCCAAAGTGGCACTGCACCACGACTTGGAAAGACTGACGAGTGACAAACGTGTCAAACTGAATAGAGTTATTTATCAGACAGATCCAAAATAGCAAGATGAGCATCGGTGTTGTATAACCGATGCCCTTGCCGTTAAGTGCAGAAATAGGGGAAATGACGGACTAGGTCGTATTTTTAGATTCTGTTCATTGTGGCACCTCCGTTTGATGCAAAAAGGTGCACAGTACGCAATGCATCTAATTGTTGTTTATTGTGTATTGCGTTTAAATCATCAACGGACCAGTGGCGGATCCAGGGGGGCAAAAGGCAATTGCCCCCCACGGAAAGCTCGGGGCAAACTATGTTTTTGCCCCCAAGCGATCGACCTCCGTTTTCCCGACTCCTTTTGCTTGTAAGCAAAATTTTGGTGCTTCAACTCTCACTTCAAACAGAATCGTGAAGTTCAGTGTAAATATTGGGGCTTGGATAGGAAAATATCTTGGTCCATTTTTTCCCCGTACTTTTTTGTTTTCGTCTCCGTTTCAAATTCTACCAAGGGCTGTTGTACGCATTTTCTTGGTTTTTTTTTTTGACTTTGGTTTGCCCTCCAACCCGGCTGATCCTGCAACGGACATAGTGTTCACTTACAAATGAAGTCAACCTTTAATAAATATATACAGTGCAGGCTCAACGCCGTGCCGTGCGGCAACCCTTAAACGTCGATGGAACAACTGAGCCTGCATGGATTCCGGAAGTTAAGATATGTGCTGTTACCAATAAAAGTATAGTTAAATTAAGTACAAATTGACGTAAAGTAAAAAAAGCCTGAGACAGACGTAAAACAAAAGAACATACATGGTATGAAAACCTAAAACACGCTTAAGAATCTTAGAAGATACATGTAAAACATATACACATAAAACCTAACCCCTTACACCCAGCACAAAGCGAAACAAATCCTTTTTATACTTTGCTTTGCCAAGCTGCCAAATATCTGACTGATTGATCCTATACGTACCGCAAACATTGTTTTCATTGCTGGATCAGCCCTCCCCTCCCCCTCCCGCCCATCCCTCCCGATAAACACCCGTGGCGGCGCCAACTAATCAGAAGGGGATTTACGTTCCTACAGACCGCATCATGTGGGTGATATATGCTGCCCGCGGAAGTCGCACCGAGTTCATTGAACCTCCCAACAAATTCCAACGGTAGGGCGGTTCGCGGGCATGCAATTAGCAGCTTCTCACGTCAGGCATTTGCTGCTGGAGCTGGTAGTTGGCGGATGGCAACCAGAGCCGGAACGAGGCACCTTCTGCAACAACGTAATAATGCAGCACCGCACCTTTCAGCCAGACGGCCAGGTCCTCCCGGGACTTCACAGAGCCCGCAGACGGGCACGCCTCCTTTGAAAACCGATGCAGAGGTTTCTCCTTTCGAGCAGGGCGCAGGGCTGACATCAACACCTGCTCGGGGCGCCCGGCGCCTCTGGTCAGGCGCCCAGATCAACAGTTGAACGAACTTCCTGCATTGGCGGCATACTGCAGGCGCCGTTTCAGCACCGAAGCCCGGCGCTGAAACGCCAGCAGAATGTGTGGACGGCGGCGCCGAATCCTGGACGTGACGGCATCTCACGCGTGCTGTGACGGACAGAGACCGGGAGCTGGTGGAGTCGGAGGTTACTCACCTCTCAACACCCGCCGATGAAGTGTTCACATGATGGCTGGTATCAGCTGATTGGTAGCTGCATTGGTCTGTGCGCTATGGAACGGAAATCGGTCGTGTCCCGGCCAGGCTGGATTATGTATACAGGTTGCATATGGGGCGCTAACTGGAGCGGTGGCACACGCTATGCCGACACCCAGTAACAAGCGCTCGTCAGCGTTGAATCAGGTACAAATGGATACTGGAGGAGTGTCGCGAAACTACAAACAAAATAAAAAAATACGTGCAAAGGGGGAGACGATTACATACGATAAGCTATGGAGTGGATGAATTCCAATCTTTATTAGGATATTCTTATATCAGTAAACTGTAGCAAATAAGTAAAAAATGGGATGCTGTTTATACGAGTAAATGAAAAAATACCCAAGAAGTGGACAAAAAGGAGGCTTCCATCATCACTAGAAGCTTTCGCAGGACGTGACGCCACCCAACTTCCTAGACTCTGACGCCTAGTCACGCCATGCAGGATTGTAATCACCAGCCTCTGTCATTGAAACGTGCATTGTAGATTCATGGAACCCGCATGCATTATTGATAACCACTCACAGCCGAAGTTGCACGCCAATGCATTCCCGTGCATGCGTGCTAGTCCGTGCACGCCTTTGCACACTGAACAATGCAAGCAAAGGTCAGTGGCGCACACTCCTTTACATTACCCCATCCTGAAAGACCACGGTTGTCACCCTTACAGGGCAGGCGTCACCGGAGTGGTGATTATATATGGGCCGACCGCTACAAGGAACGGACAATACACCAATACGACAAAGCACGTGAGCGATAAGAGACAATTGTGCTGAGTGATACAGTTGTCGGTACGAACAGTACGTGCAGGTGCCAAAATGTCCGTGAACAAAGTTCCCGAGCGTGAGGTCACACCGCATGACACGCGCGCCCCTGTCCGTTTGTAGTGAAGCCGTATGAGCGGGCAGAAGTTTTGACGCAACAGTGAGACAAAGAACCTCACTTCTTTCTCCTGGGCTGTTTGCTGTCACTGGCCGGTGAGCATCCGGCCCGCGCGTCCAAATCCAACGTCAACACTCTGGCGTATCGAACGGTTTCACAATCACACTTCAGAGAGCTACATCAACTATGAAGCGTGGCTTCACGCTGCCTCGACCCAATGACTGCGATGAGTCGCTCACACCCTGCTGGCGCTTCTAATCCTGAAGACTTATCAAAGGCGACGGTGTCGACATCCAGGACCTCTGCGGCGAAAGTCTGGACGTCCTCATAACGACGAAGACACGTCTATGGCAGCCCGCCGCCGCTATGGGACTGCCGTGACTAAAGCGGCGCCACACGACGCGACTGACGCACGCACTCTGGCAGAGCGCCGGACGTCAGGAACGAGAACGCAGTTCTGTGTGAGCGTTCCATTGCCCAAACACATGATTTGAATCAAAATGCACATGTCATGGAGCAGGGACGGATCCAGGATTTCCTACAGGAGGGGGATGGATGTTCGCCTCGGGAACCCCACCATTTTGTATTTAATGAGTGTGAATTTTTTCCAAACTGAAAAATATGTTAGATGGAGGGGCGGATATAAATTTCTTGAAGGGGGAGGGCGTATGTATGTCTCGGGGGCCCCGCTCAGTTGGCCCACAATGTTTCATTAAATGAATTGAAATATTTGCAAACTGAAAAAATTTGCGAGTCACATATTTCTAACGTGCTTAGAAAGCTTACGATTTTCGGTGGGTCTCGAGACTAACTCTTGGGGGAGGGGGTGGTCTCGAAGCCAGCTTTGACGGGCCCAAAGACCAACTCTGGGGGCCCCTAGATAAATATTCTTAGGGGCCCTGAGAACACTTGGAGACAAACACCACACAAACGCTTGGGGACTCCCCAACACCGACTCTCAGAGCGCCCAGGACCAACATTCAGGCGATGTTTCGATTCCCTGCAACGCCCATCAAACATCACTGTGGGCTCCCTGTGGGGAGCCCTTTGCAGTGCGTAAGTTCAACTCAAAGGGAGCGGGCGGTTATCAACACCCCCCTGGATCCAACCGGTTATGGACCGGTGATAGAAGAGAAGGAACATGCCAATATTCCGGACAAACCTAGATCAAGACTCCCATGTTTCCTACTAGTGGCGGAATTATCTCATTCCCCATATGCTAATTCCGCTGAGGCAGTCTGTTGCAATAAAGCGTAGCCACTCCGCCCCAATCCGTCAGGCATCCGTCATCCCTTTCGTGTTGGTTTTGTGTCGGCCCGATGACGTCAGTTCTGTTTCGACACCGACTGTCGTCCACGGCGCCGTCTGGGCCCACACCCCGCTCGGCGCCGATCGCTGTCTCCCAGAGAGCCGACGGAACCGCCGACCGACAGACGGAGAGCGGGCGATGGCAAATCAGTCACAGCGATGGCGGATCACAGACTGAGCCAAGCCCTGGTACCGGACCTGCCGCCTAAGTCTGGCATAAAAAACGGGTGATGAGCTAACTAAGATCCATAGAACCACTTTGACGTTCAGCTGGACTTTTAGTTTGAATTTGAAAGTGTGACGCGTTGGGTCAGACGTCGCACTTCGCCGCTCAACGCCAATCGCAGGCCCTCAAATATGCGTATGATAAATATAAAATGAAGCAATTGATCAGAGCTTTAGGATTTTTCGGCAAGTTATTTCGCAGTTTTTGCAATGGGCAGTAGAAACAACCCAATACCTTCCTCTGTATCAACATTTTTCCGTCACAGAAACGAAGAACAAATCGCAGCTGGGTTTTAAGAAACCGCATAATGTAGCACTTGACGCTTGATCCAGTACCTGAACCATAAGCGTCGGAATAGGGGGCCAGAGTGGGCCTTCCCCCACTCCTCAACTAAAATTTCCCAAATCCAGCCAAATTGGGAATACATCAGACAATGTTGTAACCAGCCAGAGCGGGAGCCGCTGGCTGGTTACGGTGAGCCCAAATCAGACTAATTGTTGGTTCTTGCAGAAAGTGTCTTGTGAGCAGAAGGTTAAACAATGGCTGGGCCCAGTGTCCGGAAATAATAAATTGTAAGAGGAAAAACGTTAATTTTCAGATTTTCTCGGCCTCACCAGCAGGTCATTGTAGCCTCAGCTGAAAGCCGAAGCGAGAAGACCGGTTGACTTGATGAAGAGAAGTGGACCGGTCCCGGAAAAACTGCAGTACATATGCTTGTTGAAACTTTGCCTGAAAAAAATGAGACAACGAATTTTGGGCATATACTAATACAGGTTAATTTTAACCTCTTTTGGAATTTAGGCCTCACTTTCCACTTTGCACGAAAACAATTCCAGGATCATGAAAGAAGATTTGCCCTCTTGCTGTTCTGACGGTGGCGACGCTTATGAATCGAATGTCCAGAAGAATGGGCATCAAGAACTGAATACATCTTTACTAGCTTCTCCACGAGAAACCAGGCGTCCGTGCCCATTACGTAGCCACTGATCCGCTAAGCAGGCATCAAAGCCTCCTATCATTTATCAGAACGAAAGCACGGTGGCCAGAGAACACGCTGATGCCAAATTTAGTTCACAAACTCTGATCTTTCGTGAAGCATGAGTGTCATCAGCAAAAGCTTTACAATAGAAAAACTTAGACCGGATGCTTCCGTGCGTGCAACTGCACAAGCCTCTGCGTGGTCAGCTTTGCATCTGGAAAGCCTATAATGCGGACATACAAATGACAAAACATCGGAGAAGAGCGCACTGCGAAAATACATTCTGCATACTTAATACTACATTTACGCTCTCTAGGATTAACTACTTTACTACTTTTCGAGAGTCTCTGACGGGCCGACATCTAGCAATCTGATTAGCTTCTATGCGCTGGAGAAGGTTTTCTAAGCCTGGCGCCAGTCGTACAAAATCTGTGGTCTATGTGTAGAAATAATCGTCTTGCGCGAGATGAGCCCTGGTTAAGTTCAGTGACCGCAAAGTGTAATGAAATCAAAAGAAGAGACTGGCTGGAAGCATTAAGGATGCTGTTGAAAGCCTCAGTGACTTTACCACACAAGACACCCTTGACCAACTAAGTAAGTAATAAGCATATACCTAATTGCTGGTGTTTAACGACGCACCATCTGCCAGGGTCATACGGCGTCGCCAACTCTCACTCCGTTGGAATGAATTTTGGAGATCAGATAAACCTATTCAGAGGCTCCGCCAGGACTTGAACCTGGGACCAGTGGCTTAGAAGACAAGGGTGCTCTCCACTAAGCCACCCTCTCATCCCCTAAGCATAAACCTACAAACACACCTCTGGGGGCGCAAGTGATAAGCGCTGAGAAAAACAAGGTCCTTGAACTTCAACATGTCCTTTTACCGATAGCACTCGGAAACTCACTGGAACACACTGGAATATGCACGGGCTGCCGGTGGCGATACATTGTTAGTTTATCACAGCAGGCGCTCCAAAAAGCCTCCTCACAAACGTTACGTCCCAAGAGACTTAAGGCAGAGCTAAACCAGTCTGTAACGCTACGTGGAATAAATAAACGCTACAGTGTAAACCGAGAAGAGAGGCTGGCTCGATCAAAGAGATCTTCGACCAGATTTGTTGACTACCTACTAGTGCACCCAAGCTCTGTGAAAAACATCGCGGTATCCCAAGAGAAAACAGGATAACTGCTAAACACGCAACACGCCAACGAGCCCAGCTGCGCTTCTTAGAAAAGAGGGAGTGGGCGGACAGCCACGAAATCATAATAATTGTTCAGGTTTAACGACGCACAAACTGCCAATCTTATACAGCGTTGCTAACACCACCCTCTTGGAATGGTTTTTGGAGACCAGGTTGTACTTACTCAGACAACTCGTGCGGCCTTGAACTCGGGAACTGTGTTTTAGGAGGCAGGTTCTCTACCACTCAGCCACGCGTTCACGCGTTCACAGTCACGATAGTTCCTCAAAATCACTGCAGCATACTTACTGCGAGGCAGTATAAAACCCCCGAGCTGAAGAGGAGGAGGCGCGGTGGCGTGGGGGGAATAGCATTTGACTTCCACGCCGCCGACCCGGGTTCAAATCCCCGGGCAGGTATTCTGTATAAGTCTTTCCAATCCCGATAGTACCCTCCGAACAGGATGAAAGTTGGTGACACCCTATGACCTCAGCAGTCGGTGTGTCGTAAAGCCCCAAGCTGCTTGAACTCACCAGAAGCTCTATAGCCGAACGAAAACACCCGTCCACCCGTTGTTTTCCGTCTACTTGAACCCAGCCCCAGGTATTATCCATAGCAGCGATCTTTTTCAGACTCACCGCCGTCGTCCCGATGTTATAACGCCGTGTGGATTCCAGTGACCAGTGAGCTGATGCCGCCGAATGACCGCACTGGCCTTGGACCGAGCTGCCCTCTATTACCTTTTGTTCTGCCGCCAGTGCAATCGAGCGTCTCCTCTGTGAGCGACGTCCTCAAGGAACCCTCTAATGAGTAGCATCATCACAAGGCGATATCTGTTTTACTCTGGACGACGGTGCAGATTTTGCTGAGGTTCTGTGGTTTGGGAATGTCTCCCCTCTCCCGTGTCACTGGCCGCGCCTCTGTTTATCCTGTCGTCGTGGCCCGGCGGCCAGCCGACTGGCGGAGGGGGTTCAGTTGTTCCCACCTGCCCCTATCACGCTCCAGCGCACCGCGGGAAAACAATACCAAAACATGGCCGACGCACAGTGGGTCAGTCGCGTTGCGGTTCGGTAAAGTCGGCAGCTCATCAAAAGAACAAACAATAGTCAACAGGCGTCATATACTTGTTATCGGGGAGAAGCATATGATTGCATGCACAGGGCCAGGCCTTATCGAACAAGCGATTCTGAGATAAGGAGGAAGACCGTTTGGCACCTATTTTCTACCGCCTGCCTCGAAAGGGATAGTGGTCTCAACCAAGAACCAATCACTTTATCTAGAAAACAAAACAATCAGTAAATCCCTGCGCTAGACCTTGAAAAAAACATGAAGCTCAAGTGTGCACTAATCACGCCATTTGCTTTCGACGGAGCAGTTCTAATCGCGCCACCTACATCTTGTGCATATCTTTCTATCTAGCGCCAGGACACGTGCCGTGCACGCTGTGCACTTCTGAGTAATAACCTTCCCTCCTTAACATGCAGGTCGCGGCACCATACCCAGAATTAAGACACTCCGGCATGTTGACACCCAGAGACACGCCCTCTATCTCATGATACATTCGTGGGCGCTGTCGGCCAGATTCAGCCAATGCCCGCGGCGTCAGGTTGCAGAGACTGCAGACGCCGCAGCTGTACGCGCGGGCAGCTGGTCAGAGCTGGGCACCGCCTTGGGATGAGTTATGACTCCCTCAGTAGAGACAGATGGCGACTGTTCCGCTAGCGCTACCGATACCCACCGGTTACACGCACTGAATAGTGTGGAGCCATGTTCCCGCAGACGGATGCTGTTAGCTAGGGCCAAGTAAGGCTGACACATGCAGATATATGCCTCCGGCTTTGCAGCGGGACGCCGCGGTCTCATGATAAGGCTTGGATCCAAGTCGCGAAGTCTGCGTTGTCACAAATTTAAGTGCACCTCAGTCACACTTCTATCGGTCTATATTTTGAGCCACGGTGACTTGAAAATAGTTGGACTGGACATCAGGATACTCACGATTGTCTTCTTTTAAAATACATGTGCTTTCTACTCTATCGTGAATAGGTATTGTAAGAAGAGAGGCTCAGTCTCCGTGGCATCGTCGATATCATCACAAATTACTCAGGAGCGGATCTAGAGCAAACGTGTAAAGGGGGAGGCAAACCAGGTAAAATCGCAAAAAACATTGTGTTTGGGAAAGAAGGGTAGGTAAAATTTGGACGTTTTGGGAACAAGACATGGTTGGACCCCTCCTTCCCCTGAATTTAATCAAGTAAAAATAATTTTGAGGGCCGTTTAGCTAAGCTCTTTCACAAACCATTTTTGGGGTGCCTTGTTTGCTACAACAAGGAGCAAAAAAACCCTGGTAATACCGATTGGACACAATCAGCAATAACTTCCTGCAATCATCCGGGGAAGTGAAACTGGGAAACATATCTAGAATACCACGTAAAATTGCCCTATCGGGAACCCAGAACAGCCCTCGCATTTTCCTCCTCGATAACCCTATCTCTTAGGCTAGGGCTCAATGCTAATCTTCCTTCCACAAGGCGGAAATTTGGTGACGAGGCTGTTACTTTTTGATAACGGACGTGAATGGGTAAAAACCGTGCATATTGTGAACCCTTTGCATGTTGTGAACCCTTTTCGAATAAACCTGTATCTGTATCCACTGATGTGGGGAAAATATAACCTTCCATGCCCAAAATACGGATGAATGATATTTATGAATGACTCAAAATTTTGTGAGAAGACCAACCTCTGAACCAGGGCTCCGGTTCTCACTTAACTTATTTGATGAGTCGACTCCTGACTCAGCCAAGATTTGAAAGTGAGCCGACTCTTTCTGACCCAAACCAAAGAGGCTATAAATCAGAGGTATCTCTGACTCAGAGTCGCAACTTTAAAAAATATGGTTGGAATGTATCCATTCAGCATTAAATGATTTATCACTCAAAGAACATAGCCTATAGCGAAGAAGATGTACCGGAATCGAATTAGACAAAGGCCGTTGGCACCACGGTGACCTTCTTGAAGCTGCCTTCGAAGTCTCGTCGCGTGAGCGCTGAGGCCCTGCATCCTATCAGCCGGTAGTATCGACGCGAGCGTCCAAACTGACAGTCTGGAAAGGTCGGCGACGAGGACAGAGCGGACGAGTTCGGAAGGGTTCCCCCTCGACGACCTTCGCCAGATCTGCTTTCCAGCCCTGGTATGCACTTCACGCCCCGATCATGTTTTCTTCAAAATTACAACAAATGAAGATTAATGAATTTTCTCCCAGTACCAGCCAGTGCCAGTGACACAAGAGACTGGCTGGAACTGGGGCATGAGTGTGTTGGCACAAAACCCGCTCCTGGACTGCTGCTGAAACGCTGGTGACTCTTCTTTTCACATATTTCTGAACGAGATTCTAAGTAAGACATAGCACCAGACATGATCCTTCTTTGATACGCAGGCCGGACTAAACAAAAACCGGAAGTATCTGCGATGTCTGTTTGGACACTAGTCAAGAGACAACTATCATTTTTTCGTTCCGCGCTTTGTGTCGATATAAGTGATTTTTCCGCCTCTGGATTGCCGATGTCCGACTGGGTACCACAACAGTGAGCGGCAGGAGTGAGAGGTGCTGGACCCGAGACTCGAGCGGCGGCGATCCATCGAAAGGGGATTAGCCGTCGCTGGCGCCAGATAATCCCACTGATTAGCCCGATCCTGGTCAATGACAGACAGAGGCCGATCTTAATGAATGCTGGAGGGGATGGGGGGCACTGTGCCGAAAACCTAGAAAACAGCGTTTTTATAGGCAAATGACGGAAAATTGAGGGTTTAGACTAACGGCTCTAGAAAAATGGCTGCCCCCTCCTTCCCTGGAGCAGACAGTGCAGGCAGTGAAAGCGAAGACGCGCGTTCGCGAGCTGTGCGGAGCGATGCTGCCATCACGCGGCTTTCAAAACAACTTTTGAGCGCCGGTCACTCTATGCAGAGCTCTTTGTCAACTTGGAATAAGAATAAACCACAATTGTGCGATAAAGCTATATGACCTGAAATTTAGAATCAATACCACAGACATTTTACGGGTTATGCTATTGACGGGTTGGATGGGTTTACATCTAATTTTCTCCCTCTCTCTGTCACCGTCGACTTCGTCATACACTACCGCCTCATGATTGTTCAGCGGTGGCAGGCCATCAGCACCCTCGTTTTCAGTACGCCCATGCTGATTCGTCGTTGAGAATGGCAGAACTTTGGACTGGAAAAATATGCGCTGGAGTCAGGTAATCGCGATCAAAATTGAAGTTTTATCTTGGAAAAGGATGCGGACTGATACAGGGGCAGATCTAGTCAGCTGGCTGGCAGGGGACATACCCATGTCGGCAAGCAACAATAAAAAACGTCGCAGGGCGAAGGCGGCACCCTTCACGATTTTTTTCAGAGGGAATTTCTTTCGCCCTCAAAGAAATACCTTCCGAACAGACAAAACTTTTAAAACTGTCCTTACTGTTGGGCACGTCCTCCCCAATTAACCAACTGTGAAACACTAGTTTGCTTTGGCACGGGGGGGCGAAAGACGGGTTGGCACCCTATGTTTCGCTTCCGGGGACATGTCCCTCCTCCTGGATCTGTTCCCGGGCTGATAAACCACTCAGATACCTGGTTGGCGGAAGTGGCGGAAGATCGTGGACGCATCCCCCTCTTTTATCAATGGGGTCTAAGATTGCAGACAAATTAAAACAAAGCTTTAAAAAATATTAAGTCCAAGACCTTTCGGGCGGTGGTAACACTTTTGCGTAAAGATTGGTTTACGAGAGAACAAAAACACACATACCGGAGAGAAAATATAGTCATGCACACCAAAGTTTCAGCCAAAAACACCACTACCATTATAGCCAGCACGTCTATCTTGGCCCACCCATGTACATACGGAGAATGATTAATGAGGCGAGCCCAGGATCTACTGATAACCGAGTCCCAATGACGTAGGTCACGACCCTCACGACCTTGGATAAGGACTGGACAGACGTGCACCGATCAGAGGCGACAGCAACTTCAGTACGAGCGTGATACGATACCAAGCAAGGGGTCCTTCAACACGGCTTTGATGCTATCGCGGCTGGCATAGAATTATGAGATCATGATAGTCCCGATTGTTGCTCTGCCAGAGAGGAGACAGATTGTGATAACGTGGGACTTTTGACGGGAATCTGTGGCGATGAGGCGTCGTCATGGGGCGCCATTCTGGTAACTCGGACCTCTAATGCAACCGGAAACCCGGGAGCTTGCTAACAGAGCACACTTGATACAAATACAGCCAGTACCCTTTTTCGGAAAATGGGGAAAAGCAAATAACCACATCAGCATACGTTAAAAGCCATCATACAATAAAAGGCTAGCTTTAGTTTAGCAAGGAACCAGAGGTGCAGAAAGTATGCTGGCTGTCACAAACTCAATGCGACGTATGCCTCGTCTGTCACACAGAGCTGGAAATAATAATTGTATACTTGAATACTATTTCCAATATGCTGAATGTCCTCTACCTGTCCCTTCCTTTTTGCAGCAGACAAGGTTCTAGCACCAAACTATTACAGCATGAAAGTAGTAAACTGAGTTTTCATTTATAGATCATGTTTTTGTTTTTGGAAGGAAAATTTCCAATTATGGGTCATTTTTTCCAGTATTGGGGTCATATTTATTATTGGCAACTCTGACCGCAGTTTCCCCCAATGACATGCATTTCCCTTTTTGAAGAAGTTTCCATTTTTGGAAGGAGTGCTTCCAATTATGGTACTTTTCCACATGATTAAATGTAGCAATTATCATGAAAATAGTCATTATTGGGAACATACCTATCTATTAATGGGAGCGTACATGTACACACACAATTGGGAACCCTAACCACAGCTTCCCCCCACTAAACTTCTATCTCACATATCAACAAAAGGGAAGAAAATGACAATGTGAACATAGTATTTGGATCTACCTAAAATGTGTTGGTAAAGTGGACCTTAGGTAGCATTTTTATAAACACATCAAATGCTTAAAATTTGCATCCCACTCACGATCATCACCTGCCTGCTCATTCCTTCTTGCAGTAAAAACTCTGAGGCAACTAGCCTGCATAGATGTAAAATTAAGTCTATTGGCCTAATAGGTACAGAGGTATTGGAATTCACATACCAAAGAAAGATCCAGCGTAGTCAAAATCCTGCTTTAACTCCATGCAGTTCAGGTCCTGTGCGTTGCTTACCACCACTGGTAGTAAGCAACACACCCCTAACCAGCGTTTTTCGAAGTCTATTTCTTTCTGAGATTTGCTGTAATTTTCTGAGATAAGAAGGGGGTCTACTCGGCCCCCTCCAGTGCACGTTAGTTCCAGGCCCCTCTCCAGTGGGGGTGTTAACACTTTGTGGAGGACTGCATTAGCACACATTTGCTATCTGTACAATATTGACAGGGGAGGAAAAATGTCAAGACTGTCGCCAAACCAGAATTCATATGACCAAAACTGTCGCACCAGGGATAAGTTGCACGCTGGTACAACACAACATACAAAGCTTGGAAAGTCGGTCGTAGATCTGTCTAAAACTCCCGTTAAGCCAAGTTCCTTAGCATGTTATAGTCACTAAGACTGATATTCTGTTATATTTGTTACACATATGGTTCACTGACATTTGGAAATGTACCGCTACTATCAGGGGTCATACGCGCGCATGACGGGCGAACGCGAGCGCCGACGGGAACGATTTATGCTAAGTGCGGCGGGCGACGAACAGCGACGGAGGTGTCTGGGTGGGACAGAGCGAGCCACGGACGGCTCGCTCGACGCAGAGACGATGTGTCCCGAGGTGAGGTTACAGGCAGGGTGAGGGCTCTTTATTCCGAGGCATGTTGGCTGGTTTGGATGGGCACACATATGGTAAAGCACACATACGAGCACCGTTCTTTCTGCGTCAGGTGAGAAAAACTGACAAGAGACAAGCTAAGGGTATGCTTAAAACGGTAACAACGGAGGGCTGCTGCACAGCTTAAGTCAAGATTAGGATTCAGAAGCTAGAGTAGCAAGACTAGCTATGCAATAAAGTACACAGCACATCCAATGCAGGTCTCATAGGAGCCGCTACGAATCCTTCGTCAGACCGAGATCATAGGTGGCGCTGTCAAAATTTCAATATGGCTTCGATACCAGCCGGTTACGTCTGTTCACCACCGCCGAAAATGATCAAATAAACATTCAGACAATTGCTATACAAACGGCCTCTGAAGTGGAGTTTCTGCAAAAGTTTTAGTAGGTCGGGTACAGATTCATATTCTAGGATACGAAAATAGAACACCTAAAATGCTAACAGGAGCGTCGGAACTATGTTCAAAGTTGGGGGGGCAGCGGGAATTTTCACGTCATTTCTTTCCAGTCAACGCCGTAGGGTTAATGGTTAAGAATCATGAAAGTTGAGGGGGCAGCTGCCCCCTGCCCCCCCGGCTCCTACGTCCCTGGCTGCTAATTGTTCAAAAAACCTCATTGTGCAAAGGGATACATTTGAGTTACATGCTGGTTTAGAGTGGCACACAAGATACATAGGTATAACAGCTGTGACGGGAGGGAGAACTGCAAAAGCAGAAAGTGAGAGCTTATACACGAAAGGCCCTGCTACTTGCAGCAAATTTACCAGAACAATGTCGAGGTAAGAATTCGAAATAGCTTGATGTTCGGCAAGTATAAGCATGTATCAAACACATGTAGGAAATGTGTATCAAACACATTTTTAAGGAGCAGCTTTGTGAGTTTGAAACAAATATTCAAAGAAAATTCAACCACTGGTTTCATACTTCAAGTGAAGCTTTTCAAAATTTTACAACTTACAGCCAAACCACTACAGCAGCAGCCCATTTTATTTCCTAGTGGCCTGTTGAGTTTCTTTTTTCTAAAAGAAGATGACACCTTGAAACTATTCAAAATTATAGTGCTTCCAGGGACAATCTATGCTAAAAATAATGGATTTGGCCCATATCTGCAAAAAAAATGATATGACTGATATTTTAATAAAAATAATTGTTGGGGTTTAACTATGCATCAACTGCCAGGGTTATATGGCATTGATACAACTAATATTTTGTTATATTTTGCTTGAGTTAATTTTCCTCTGTTAGTAAAGAAAAATATCCAAATTATTGTGATATCAAATTGGCCCATGAGCTGGCAATGCTATTTCCCTATTTGATTTGTGCTAATAATGAATATGGATATAAGCAAATGTGTTTAGCTAAAAGAGGTTACCATTAGGAGCCAAAGCAACATATATCATTTCTTCTCTTTTGTTTACAACATTTAAACATATTTTGAGCTTAAACACAGCCAATAAGCAAGTTATATATACCCATGTACAATCAACAGTACCAATAGTATGTTTCACATGTGGGTTTTAAAGATGACCAAAAAAGAAGACTTTGTTCCCTCAGCATGTGTAGCAGGGTTGAGCGTAACATAGGTAACTTGCCTAAGATTGTGTCATAAAGTGTAAACACGACCAAGGAGGACAGGGTCCACAGGAAAAAATTTCTTCATTTTTCTGCAGACAGTAAAACCTTGAACAGATGAAATGGCGATCAAGTGGTGTCTTGGCATTTTGTATCACACGACTTTCTCCCATTGTGCTAAGTATGGCATTTTATATGAGATCTTGTTGTTGAGAGTGCCCTTGAAGACAGGAGCGAGTGGTGCAAATTTTACCAACCTAGTGCGAATTTGTGAGACTGGTGCACGGAAGGTGACACAGAAAACCAAACAAATAATGGCTATATGGTTATAAAGATACAGGAGGGGCCTTATGAAAAGTCCTCAACTAACTAACTAATAAGATAGGTAGCATTGCATCTTGTGTGTAGGAATGGGTGCGTTTTTCTTCCTGGTATATGGAAGATTGGTGTGAATTTTTGGTTGCTGGCGGTGCGAGAATTTTAGATGGCTGGTGTGACTTGTCTGGCCTGCTGCCATACTTTGCAGACTTGACTTTCTCAGTTCATGTCATATTAGGAAGGTATCATATTCCCTAAACTGGTCTTCAGAGTTCCCACATTTAAGAACAAAGATGGGTCAAGTAACCCATTATCGGGTCAAGTGGTTATTGGGTCTGATTGGCACAATTTCCAGCATGGCAACTCTCCAAGACCAGGAGTGTCAAATGCTGCCCAAACGGGTGCAGGTCCAGCAGGTTGCTTAGGGGGAAGCCGAGCCCATGCATGTGAGAATAGATCAAGTATACTTCAGTATACTTTCTACAGAAAGTATTGACTGACAGAGTCAATGGGCCAAATTTGTCTGGTGCAGCCAATAAATTTTTCACTATCAATTATAAATACCTTGCAAATGGTCAAAAGCAATCAAAATAGTTTTTACTGATGGAAATTTCCCAATTGATTAATTATGAAACACTACTTGGCTAGAAAACAGGCCATAGGAGAGTTTGGACCCTCCCATTGCTTTGGGGTTTATGGCCGAATCGGCATTTCCAGTCTTCTGCTATTATTGGCATTACGCTAAAACGATTTGCACATGCCAACCTACTCGAGATGAATCACATAGGCATTTACAAACCAAGATACCTTTAAAAACGAGACACGGCATAATGCGAAGGAAATTTGACAGGCACCGCTGGAGATTGAGGTATGTTCCAGACCCTCGTGGCGAAAATCCAAGAGCTTTTAATGCCAGATGTTTTTCCAAAAATTACCCAAGACAAATGACGCAAGGGATTGTAACATGTGGGTCATAATTTTCATATCAACGAATGAGGCCCATAACTAGGCAATACAAGTTTATTTGTTACATTTCTTGACGTCATTTATCTTGGGAATTTTTCAAGGGGTCAGTAGGTATTTCCTCAAAAAAGTCTGGCACCAGGAGCTCTCAGATTTTCATAAGAGAGTCTGGAACATACCTATGATTTCCGACAGTGAACAGCATGGGCGCTAAAAGCGGGGGGGACGGGGGGAAGTGTCCCCCTGTTGGCCAACCAAGGGCGACGTTCCCCCTCCCAAATTTTTGGATTCATTATTATTAATGCTGCCAGGTATCGAATACGCTTCAAATTTGCTTCCCCGGTCAGCACCAGCCTGGGTATTTCCCCCTGTACAAATTCCGTGGCGGCGCCCCTGGTGAATAGGGATTTCAATGGTTCAGATTTGCCGTCGGGACTGGCCGGGCCCTGTATATCCGGCAAATCTGGCTGTCGCCCAAGGCCGCTGTCGCCGATTCTCACTGTCCCATGCACACTGTCTGGGGTCATTGAACTCCGCAGTGATGCAGTAGAAAAACAGCAAAGGAACGTGACTACTAATTAGACAATTGTGATTACTTATTTCCTTCGCCAGAAAGTATTATCTATTGAATCGTCTAACGTGACATAGGCGGGTCTAGGATTTCCGATTGCGTGAAAAAAGGAGCGTTTAAGCTGAGGCGCCATCGGAACCATGAGGAAGCCTTTTTGTACGGAAAAACCAATTGTGGGGGCGCGGTACCTGCATACTGAGGGGATGGGAGTGGAAGGGGCAGTTTATAGGTGGCGCCATCCACATTTCAGGGGCCCGTGACCATTTCAGATGGAGGCGGGAGTTTATGGGAATGTGGGGGGAGAGGGTGTCAAGTGGCCCCTTGCCTCCTGGATCTGTCTGTTTATCGAGGTTTTAAGCGGCGTAAGGACCCGGCTCCCTGGGAACTCCCAGGAAAAAAAGCTAGTTTTTTGTTTTCTCGGCGGCTGCTTGAGTTCCTATTTGGTAGACGTTATCTGTCGCACAGAATATTTCCACTAGCCAAGTTCTGTCGCAATCCCTGCTTGGCGAATTGGCGGGTTTTTCCACCCCTGAATATTGATATGATAATTTGATCATGAAAACTCACCTGAATCACTGTTGTTGCCAGCCTGTTGCTGGCGCCAACTTTCCCAACTTCCTCCAGCTCCAAATATATCTAACCAATTTAGGGCACAAATAAGCTAAGGTACAAGCAGGCCAAGGAATGAAAACCCAAGTTTGATATGGGAAAGTGCATCAGTCTTGCAATAGCCTACATTCATCTTAGATAAGCCATGGGCAGCAATATTTATTCTAGCTAGTTTTAGCCTGCACTTATCTCAAATATACCTAATAAATATGCCCTCAAAATAAGTGGCTTCCGGCCTGTTTAAATTTTTGGCAGGCTCTACATCACATAAACATTTCTAACTTGTCTTGTCGCTGTTGCGCAGTTTAAGTAGAATTGCTGCCCAGCTATGTTTATTTTTTCACTCACTTAGTACTTTTATTAGTAGCTTTTAGGCGTACTTAATACTAAATTCGAAGAAATAGGGGCCGCTAAATCGAAGAGACTCAAACTGTAAATCTGATGTAACCTGAAAAAATGGACAGAGAAATACTCGATAAAGTATTTGCGTTATCGTTAATGCCTTAAATATGCCCACAATCGTGTATTTCTCGAAAAAATTGACTGTCACATTTCCGGTATCTAGGCGACAACTTTCTGCAAACTACTAACAATCGGCACCATTGGGCTGCATGTTAAAATCTGGCAACTGTGACAGCGGTTTGCGGGTTTTCTGCAGCGGGGGTCCCTCGTTTTAGTGGAAACTGAACACAGTACCAATATTGTATCACTAATGGTACGCTGTGCAATTGAAGAACAGAGCTGCTAAGTTAAAATATTCCCTACACGCTTCATTCTCTATTTCGAAAATATGTGGTTTGATTTTGAGCCATACAGTCAGGATCGCTCTTTTGTCACAATTATGCACCTCAATTTTCGTAAATGTGTCACAAACTCCGGTAGCCGAGTTGGCAAGTTTCTGCACCTCTGCAAGGAACTGTCCTTTACATGCCAAAAACTTCCAACAAGTAGATTCTGAGGCAGAGTGAACAGCGTGGGTTCCTAAAAATGACTGTGGAGGCCCGAATTTGAAAAACAAATTCAATAACTGGCAAACCAACAGGGATGGTATCAAATAAACTGTATTTGATCCTTCCAGCATGCTTGTTGAATTGCATAAACCAGCCCCAAGTCATTAAAATAAAAACACAACACATTGAAGGTTTTCTTACCATGACTCTGACGTTTTATGACGGGTGCCCGGGGGCCCCAAGCGATATAAATCCAAAGAACTGGCTCCTGCTGTGCTGGTGAGCGCGCGGCTCGCTGGCTTTTTTGGTCAGTGAAAAACGTAGAGTGAAATACGCAATGCAAGGCAATGACTGCGCCCTCTGCTGCCAGCAACAAGAGCTGGGACAAGGGCCTTTGAATCAGGATGGCTTGTTTGTATTGTCTGAGCGTTTCGACTTGGTGGTAATTTCACACTCCAGAATTCATAGTTTCTAGATACGACACACACACACAAGCAAACTATAGTTGGAAGCCTCATCGGTACCAAATCCGCTTTAGAGAAATGTATATGGTCAAATCACAGGGAAACCAGCGTCGGACCCCTGTGCCGCGCATGCAATGGTCTGAAACCGTTCATGGTTACTTCATTTGCGAGGCTAATGCCCACTTGACTTCGTTAGTCCAATGGCCGACCGGATGCGTCCGTTATCGATGGCATGGTGTAACGACCGACGAATGGACCCGGTGATGGTCGCTAGGGAGAGGGGGAG
Source organism: Lepas anatifera (assembly GCA_034440635.1). NCBI lineage: Eukaryota > Metazoa > Arthropoda > Thecostraca > Lepadidae > Lepas > Lepas anatifera. The sequence continues at coordinate 265,902 of JAOTON010000343.1, forward strand.
ATAGGAGGAGGAGAAAGAGAAGATATGGAGAGAGGGAGAGAGCAGTAGACAGAGCCAGACACAAAAACGGCGCCGAGGTAAGGAGCGGAGCCGCCTTTTTAGTCGCCTCGCCGGCAGCCTGTTGTAAACTTAGAGGCTGTGTTCACTGCAAAACCCCAGGGACGAGAGAAAAAGGAGTGAGAAACTGAAAGAGACGCCGGCTGTTTTCTCAGACCGCTCCGTCAACAGGTCAAACGGTGCAGGCTGAGCTAGAGCAGTGACCCAAAATAGGTTTTGCGCTAGGGTGTCGAGTGGAAAATTCAGCTCGGAATGTATGGCGAGTGAGTGGAAAATTCCCCTCAAAATGTATGGCGGAGTAAAAAATTTCCAATTTAGGTACTCAGGTGGTAAACTCTCAGAGCCCTTGTATGAACTGAAGGATGGATATTTCGGCGGTGTTCACCCATTGGAACTTTCTCCGGTGGGGCAGGGGGCATTGAGCGTCTTGCGCGCGCCAGAATTTCGATGGATGGATATTTCCTTTAATTTTCTCAAAGTAAATACTTTTAAATCGTCCCCAAACAGCATTGTTTGACCATTCCCATGTGAAAAATTTAAGTTAAGCAGGTAAATCTTTACCAGCTGAAACTCCCTGATGCAGTCTCCAATTTTTTTAAGGAGTTGGTGAATTTCCACAAATAAGAAACTTTTTGGGGGCCTCTGAGACCAACCTTCGGGGGAAAGAACTCTTGCGGAGGGGCCTCCGAGATCGGCAGGTGGTGAAAAATGAAAAGGGATTTTTTCATGCAATACCTATTTCCAAAATTAATTATCTAAGCATACACTGTATAGTTTCCCTGTCCGGAACAACGCCCCTCCAATACCTATACCTGTAGCTATCGGAATTTTGGAGGCCACTCCTGACCTCAATCACTGCACCTCGCATACACCTATGCTAGGGCCCAGTAGAGCCTTGGTTTACACTTAACTAACCCAGACGAAACTACAAACTTTCTATCATGCCAATTAACTCTTCCAGACTCTTGCTAAAAGTTTATTTTCTTTACCTGTCAATTCCCCTGCTTCTCTTCACATATATACTCACCTTCATATGAGCATGCCGCTTTCTATCAATATTTAATCGAAGCTACTACAGAGCCTCCTTTCTGTTGTTTCTTCCTTTCGTCTACAATCAGCCAGGCGCGGCGGGTTGCGACAGCGTCAGAGCAACTACTAATTTAAATTTCTGATCGCAATCCGCTTGCCGGTCGCATGAGCAACATAATTTGCATTTCAAAAATTGCTCTAAATTTATTTTCTAAATCCTTCTGGACTAGAAAATTATACAACTAAAAGCACACCAAGAGGAAGACTAACAATGTTTTGTCAATAACGAATATGAAACCGGCCTTTCAAAAAGCCTAAAGATGCCGCTTTTATTTACTAGATGTAAAGACGGCGATTTGGTAAGTCCACGCCGTAGACCAGCCATACAAAAAGTGCCGATGTTTGAAGGGTAACTGGATGCATTCTTGTTGCCCAAAAAATCATTTAATGAAAATGTAGAGTTTCAATGTATTCAAGTACCGGACACTTTCAGTTGAACTTAAATATCAGCGTATTTATGCCTAGGGTGTCGTAGGGTGTCGTGAGTGGATTTGGGTGGCACAGGGCGTGGACGCAGCAATGAAGGGCTAATATGGATAAAAATTAGTTGCTTTGAAATAAGTGGTCAATTTTCTACCAGCAATGTAAAAAAATATGCTGCTTAGCATAAAAATTTCAAGATAATTGCTTTTAACAACAAGATGAACAAAAATGGTTTTTCACTATTCTCGGTACCAGAAATACAAAAACAACTTTTCAAGGACGTAAGCCTAGAAGTCATGTGCACGGATAAACTGCTTTCCAGAAATGTATCTTTCAAAGCGGTCAGCTCATTTATTTGGCAGCACAAGGCTAGGGTGTCTAATTTTCCACTCACCAATTTTGTGAGTGGCGGAATTTAGTGGCGGTGTTCACCCATTGGAACTTTCTCCGGTGGGGCAGGGGGCACTGAGCGTCTCGCCCGCGCCAGAATTTCGATTCAGTTGTTCCACTGAAATCGGTGGATATAAGGATGTCAGGTATAATTGGCTAGAAAAATAGAAATCGCCCGATTTTCTTGCAGAAAAGCCAAAAAAGCGCATAAGAGCCGAGTTAATCTAGCGATCTTTTAGTCGATTCTGCTGCTCTCTTTTTCCAGTGGACGCTGGTAGAGGAGGCAATGGAACTGGCCTTTGTGGTAAGTATTGTTGAGTAAAATTAAATAGTAGTACGTAGTATTGTTGGAAGTGAGAGGAAAATTCAGCAAAAATACATAAAAGTGAGTGGAAAATTCTGCTTGACTGGGTGTCGTTCTGCACCCAACACCCCAGGTTTAGGGACACTGAGCTAGAGGCATCAGCGCGACACTCCAGTCCGCTCCAGCAGGCCAGAAGAGAGATGGGCTCATAATACTCGACATGTCAACAAGGCTATCAGAATGGCTATCGGTCAACTTAGGTTTAACCGAAAACTTTTGGGCGATTTCTTGTCTCCTTAGCAAGACACAGGCGTCTAGAGCAAACCAAAAGCAAATTGTTCAGGACTTCTAGCGATAACCAATTCTTTGGAGTCGTGCCCTAGAACAAGTTGCAGTCATTCTTCACTACGTATCTGTGTGAAACCTGTTTTCCGACCATGCTGGTCAAAAAAATAAGTATGCGGAGAACAGTTGGCAGCAGCATTGTTATTATGAGCTCAGTGGTGTTGAAATTGACCATTATCTGCCAAATTATTATTTTTATTTTAGATCTAAATTTACACTAAAAGAATAGAAACAGTAATAATCGGAGCTTTCGACATCAAGCCATCTTCAGCATTGCTGAAGATGGCTTGATGTCGAAAGCTTCGATTATTACTGTTTCTATTCTTTTAGTGTGAATTTAGATCTAAAATAAAAATAATAATTTGGCAGATAATGGTCAATTTCAACACCACTGAGCTCATAATAACAAAAAAATGTTGAAGAAAGGAACGGATCTATAAAAGCCATTTTCCTAGCCATTCAACGAAGCTCATCATTGTGATGTTTTAGAAAGGGAATATTTCTTATACCACATACATTTTTACCCCTCAGTGGGGGTTTTAATTGCGAATAACAGCACCCCCGCAAAAGTGTGTAAACGGGAACAGACAATAGATGTGAAACAATTAAGGCAATTAAAGAACTAGTAGCTTTTAGGGGTGGATCAATATGGACCTCTGACTGCTAAGAATGGGTCATATTGCTGGTTAACACGCGCAGTGGAGAGGGGTCTAGCTTCAACGCGCAGTGGAAAAGGGGTACCAAAGTGCCCACCTGCGATCTATTTGGACCAATCGTTTTAGAATCTTCAAACTAAATTTTGAGCCTGGTAGGTAGTGTGCAAACACGTACACCTGGCAGAAACTCACAGACTAACATTATCTATAGCCCTACAGATATGATTCAGGAGCCTTGAGATCCTTAGCAGGTGGCTATGTTCACATTTCATTCAAATAAGCAAATGTATTCAAGTTTGTAGCGTATTTCATGTACTTAATGTTCACAAGAACGGCTTCATTTTTCACCGTAATGAGGCAAAACCGAACCTAAAATGGAACAGTAGCCATACTTGAACAACTGATTTCCTTGAATGCCTCCTTAAAACAAAATTATACCACAGCATAACAACCGAGTCCGAGTATTCCCTTTAAGAACAAGACAATATCCCAACGCTCAAAATCAGTTCAGTCTACCGAAGGCCATAATAGCAAACCTAAAATAAATACACAGATTGTGTTTGTTGGCCAATGTCTGGGGCTCAAAACAAATCCATAAAAGAGTATGGACAACGCTGAGCCGACTTGGGATGTACCCTAATTTTCGCTGTATCAAACACTCCACAGTGAAGCTGGCATTCCCTTCGGCATCATCAAGCCTTTATGTACCAATTTTCCTCGAATGATTGCGGAGAGGTCAAGCACGAGCCCTGGGCTGCCATTAGCAGTCAGGCTCGTGTAAAGAAGACTGCAAGCCTAGTAAACTGGCTGTGAACACGATCCGGCTGCAACACCGTCGCTCCGACGATGAGCCTTCCAGCAGAGTACGCCCTGGCCTGGAAAATTCTGATTCAGTCACATCCATATCTGAAAATGTTCTCCCAGAAATCCAGGCAGACGTGCACAAACACACCACGCTAGCCGTTCAAATCCGATCCATAACCGAAAGCTATGACCAAACAAACAGCGCATTAATTCCAAATCCACGTCCAGACCCAGAACTATCGATGGACAAACTTTGTTCCATCAGTCAGATCGGACATCCATCCAGATGTGTAGCCCATGAAGTGCTCTACCCGGCAGCCACTGACTGACGGCTGACATACGCACCTCAGCAGGCTATTGACGCCTCTCGTCCGCTGTAGTGTATCACTCGCCGCCCGCCGGCAGCACATTCAATTCCGGCCCCGTTATAACGCAGCTCGTGACCTGCACTCCTCTGATTGGTCCGCTCGCCGTTTGCGCAGTTTTCCGGTGTTCAGCCAGCCCACTGCTGGCTGAAAATCGTCGTTCAGACATACTGGCAATCAAGGGGGAGGGGGGGCAAAGGGGCCGTGGCCCTCGCTAAAGCCTAAAATAATACATTTCTCCCCCCTCCCTCCAAGGACCCAATTGTGGCCGCTTTTCCTTAAAAACATTATGTTCTCGGGATTTTTTAATCGATTTAGCCCCCACCCTAAAATGTTGGTTTGGCCCCTCCAAAAATTTCTCCTGGATCCGCCAATGTCGAGACGTAACCACACACCGACTTCTCCAGAGTCGACAGCGACGAACGGGTGGTGAAGAGCGCAGCTGCTGGTCCAGACGGCTGGCCATGGGGCGCTGTTCATCAAGGATTCAGTCGGAACGCTTCCTTACAATCAGAATTCCAGATCGGATTCAGATAGAACGCACCCTGACCCATGGCCGGCGGTGGTGGTAGCTTTCATCGTGCTGGTATGACCCTCCGACATCCCAAGAATACAACATCGTGCTGGCTGGGGGCGTGTCATACGCACTTCTAGCATTACGCCAACCCGAACGAACAATAAATTCTGTCATGCCGGATACATAACTGATTTTTCTTACATGAGCCAGAGCTAGCCAACGATATCGATTTCACAAATGTTCTCCTCAGATTTAAAAACCACGCTCCCTGTTCAACAGAGGGGAGAACGTTGGGCGTCCGACAGGTCCGTTCTACGTGACCGGCCGGCGGGGGTCTAAACGGCCGTTGGTGAATTTGCATACCCCCCATTCAACCCGTATCCCGACACCCACGGCTCGTATGCGGGTACACTCGTGAGCGCGTGACCATTCCATGCCGGCGTCTGACCAACGAGGCTGAAACAGGCCGGAGCAACCGAGGCCCTAGAATACTAGGCTGGTTTTATTTCTAAGAGGGTTTTGAAGTAGTTTTCCGACAGTCCTATAAACCCCAGGTAAGTTTTGGATAGTAAATTTACTGAAATTTAAAACAAAGTTATTTTCAATCAAGCCGACGCTACATTGTTTTCTCTCACGCCCGCTCAAAATCAATTAACTCTCCATAGGCTCAATTTGCAAAGCACCCCCGACGCAGAAACGCCACCATCACCGTTTCATGTTGCCAGGCAACTTGGACGGGAGCTGAGAGCAGCTACCAATCTCGCGGTCCAGGAGAAAATTGGAGGCTGCAGCTGCCGATGTGTGATTACCGCATGCGGTGTACATTTTCCTGGAGACTCCACCTTGCTGGGAAAGGCGTTGCGTCACATGCATAAGGAAGCGACGGCGGGTTTCTTCTGAGTAGCCACTGCATGCCTCACTGGTGGGTGCACCGAAAGACTGCCGATGCACCCATCGTACACAGCTGATAAACCCATATTTCAGAATATAAACCCTTATCTCAAAATATTCAGAAACACGTCAAAGTAACGTTTAAATATGCCTTACACTTCCGCGTTTTTCAATTTAAGGACTTTAAATTGGCTTCAGGCAGTTCGAAAGGCATCCGGGAAGGTCAAAACACGCTTGAAATTAAACTTCCCTTTTCATTTTTGTGGTTGTTGACATTGTTTCAACTTTGGGCACAACCAATCAATACAAAACCAATCAATACAAAACCAATAAATACAAAACCAAGCCCTGTCTCACCCATTGAGGAAGTTTTCCACCGATCTGGGATAGAAACCGCGTTTGGGTGTCACAGTCCAAACAGACGGCCCAAGGGCGGCCGGTGGGGATCATGCGGCATGGAATGGATTAGAAGCCCTTCAACTGCCCCGGGGGCAGTGGCAGCCTTCACAATGGTCCGGTCACGTGTTCGCCGGGAGGAGTAGAACGACAGAGCGGCGCCTATTAACAACGACCGCAACTGCTGACAAAATGCGATAACAAAAGTGTTGAGAGCTTGGTGGTTTTAATATAGAATAAACACTATATTATTGAAAACGAATGGTAGCCTCATGAAAATAGCTGACAAGAAACCCTTTCGACCAAAAAATCAGCGTTTTAGTCATTCTAGCATGCACCGACGCAAATACTGAGGCTGGGTCGAAATCGGGGTCCGAGACAACCCACACGTGGGAGTGCCATCACAAATCACGCTTGCACTGCGAGTTAAAGTCTGCAGGACAGTCTGGAACGAGCACTGCTTCAAGAATATGTCAAGCATAATGGCAATGAATATTTCGACGGATCCTGGGTAATTCCAGGAGGTCGGTACAAAAGACCACAACACAAAGAAAATTAATGACATAATGTCGCACATCACATTACTTACAGTTTACAACACGACGGCTGCCAGGTTATTTGGCATCGCCACTTTCTCACCCTGCTGGGAGTTCACAAAGAAGGGCCGGAAAGGGATCAGCCCCAGACTCCAGTTCCATCACATGCCTCTCATCAGGGGCACGATATTCCCAACCTCGGCACTTCAAATACAACACTGGCAAGAGAAAGGCTGATCGCAGGTCGCTGGACTGCTTAAACTCTCCCAGTGCCCCGGTTTTACATGAAATTGTTTACTGTTTATTGTTTATTGCATGCGAATCATCAACGGACGTGGTGCCCACTTATAGATGAAGTCAAACTGATAAGAATATATACAATGCAGGCCCAACGCCGCGAGACGATTGTTAAAAGTTGATGGGACAAGTGAGCTTGAAATGATTCCAAAAGGTAAAATATACACTGCTACCCATAACAAATATATATAAATACATTTATAAATTCACTTAAAAATAAAAATAGCCTAAGACAGACGTAAAATATAGAAATAAAAATGGTATGAAAACCTAAAACACGTAAAAGAGTCTTAAGACCAACTTAAAATATAGATTCATAAATTCATAAAGGCGTAGGATAGGGGGGGCGGCAGAAAGTCATGGCTCCCAATATTCAAAATCTTAACAATTGACCATATGACGTTGACTGGAAAGAAATCGCTTAAAATTCACCCTTTCCCTCCCCCATGCTCTGGACGTTCTTACACCAATGAAATTCAGTATTCCGGACTTCTGAAAGCCTTTGAATCAAGGCCATCAATGCATATCAGCTTAGATGAAGAGGTCAAAACGGTATACATCGTTCATTGCCACCCCCGGTGGTGATTGAATCAATGTATATTCATGTGTGGACCCATGCACGTTGACGTGTGGACAGATGCATCGTTCGTTCACGCGCTAATACCAATAGTACAGCCGGAGGGTGGTGTAGGTATGATTTATGGTGCACCGACCGTCCCGGCTCGCGACGTCGCAAATTCTCACCCAGATGGAAGAATTCGTAGATGAAATTCAGATGGAAGAATTTGCAGGTAAAATTTAGATGAAAAAATTAAAATAGGTCACGGCATAGGCGTAGGAGTTTTTTCAAAGATGGGAGCGCGGGGGGCAAAAGTTGTCACCGCTGGTGGCGTCAAATATGATTCGGCCTGTCACTTGATTTGTCAACGGAAAATGTCCGAAATCGGCTCAAAGTTGGGGGTACTGCCCCAGTCCGAAAGTTTGAGTCGGGGACAGCCGCCCCTGCCCCTCCCCCTGTTCCTGCGCCTATGGGTCAAGTTGGCAGTAGGCACTGAACCCCTTGACCATGGGTAAACAACCTAAGGGGCTGTAGAGGGGGTCAGGACCCCAGAAGTTTGGGTTCAAATAGTGTGTGCATTGGTTTTGTGTTCCTGTGTCAGCGCTAACTTTATAGGACACCGCTGGATTGAAAAAATTACTGCAGCCTTGCATTTGAACCTAAAAAACGTTTTTTCTCATGTCATGTGTGTAATGGCACGAGGTGTTACCAACTGTTCCATGAGCTCACGGTTACCATTTCTATACGGAAGTTTCACAGTCCCCGAAATTTAAGTTGTATCAGCGACAAGAACATAGCAATCAGAGACGGTAGTACAGCTTCTGCACCTCACCTGTTAAAAGAGGCGGTGTCCCCGGCTCCATGACTTCCACTAAGATGTATGAAGGCAGTCACAAAACCAGTTCACGCACATCGAAACCTTCCCAATGTTCTCCACCTACCCAGTCAATCGATCACTTTCCGTCCTTAGAAAATCACAGCTATTACGGATAAAACAGTCAAAACGCAGCCACTATTCGGAAGCGGTTCGGCACTGTGTGTCCGTCCGAACGAGAGCTACTCCAAATAAACCTCAGCTTTCTGACAACTGAGAAGCGCTCCTGACAATCCTACCGAGCAGTACCACTCCACCACCACCCACCACCACACGACTGCACTGTTTAGAACAAGCGGGAGTACACCCTCACGGGCCTGTCGTTCGCGGGCAGCGGGCCAGAGGCGAGACTATAGACATCTAGAGAGCGCTGAAGTAAGTTCAGGTTCGAGCCCAGATCGACTGAAACCGGGTTACTGATAGTGACTGCTAGATAAATCAAACTTGTTGATAGATTCATAAAGCGCTGAATCAGAGGCAAGATGAAAAATGTAAGAGATCCAGCACTTTCACGGATCTTAACACCTGCAGTGGAAGAGGGTCCTGAAGTACCCCCGCACCTATTTTTCCACGGTGGCCGGAGAACCATTCGTAGCCGGAAAACGCTTCCTGGCTACGATTGATGGAAGTTAATAAGCGCGTCGATTGAAGAAAGAAGGTATGTTGAAAATCGAAGGCAACTTTTTTGGTTATTTGCTCCCCAAGTCAGACTTACATATGTTAAGACCCTCGCCAATTTCGCGGTAAGCACCAGATCGCCTGCACTTTAGATCGAAAGAGGTGACGTAGAACATCGTATACCTACCTAATTGCGATCGTAGGTATGTCGAGGCAATCTCACCATGTCGATAAATATTCGGGTAGAAAATTACAGATCAAGGTAATGAAAACTATTTTCGAAGTCATTGACCGCAGTGTTTGGGTCAAATGACCTTACTCCCCGTGCCAAATGATATCGCTCTGAAGGTCATAGTGAATGTTGCTAAATATTAAGGTCATGAGTCGAACTT